>QGMJ01000150.1:0-51691 GCA_007821545.1 Lachnellula subtilissima
CGCCGTGCTCGAGCTGCGGCACGGGCGGTGCCAGCGGACAGAGTATTATTGTGATGGCGACGAATCTCTGCCCGAACAGTGGGAACGCGCAGTGGTGCGCTAGCGTGGGTGGCACGAACCAGTATGGGTTCGAGTACCATTTCGATGTTATGGCGCAGAGTGACGTGCTGGGGAATAACCCGGTCGTGGATTTCGAGGAGGTGACATGTCCGAGTGCCGCGTTGACGGATTTTGCGCAGTGTCAGTGTGCTTGAATTGATTTTCCCCCGGCTAACCTTGTGAATTATCAAGGGGGTGGGTACTGTACCGGGGAGAGGTGAAAATAGTTCAGTCGGTCGGTTTGGAGGAACTTGGGACAGTATGTTTTTTGTAGCTCTCAACAATTAAGATTCAAATCAGCTTCTGGCTTAACCTTTGAATTGAACAGTTACATTGTTCTCCCTTGAAATCGGAGGAGGGTTTAGGTTAATTCACAAATGATCTCCATTAAACCTGCACCAAGATCACCGAGCGTCCAACAGACGTCTCAACAGAACTTTCCTACTTGAAAACAAACACCATTGCCATCATAGAATTTGACCACATTACGCACGAGGGACTTCTGCGCCAATCGAGTGCTCAGGACATGGACTCCACGAACAAGTGAAAATGAATGAACCATCTCAAAACATGCTGGACTGATCTGGCATTGTAAAAGATAAAACGACGAGCCACACCATCTATTGAGAAGTGTGACACTGTAATGATAAAATTACCAGATGCGATCCAATTTTGAAGAAACTCACCAAAGTCGAATGTCAAATCAAAGGATCTCCGCAGCAACCTCGAACAGCAAACGGCGTTCGTTGCTGCTAGGCTATACTAGGCTCCGCAGCTTGGCTTGGATTATTGATCTTCCAAGATGCCAACTTTAACAATTCATAGACAGTTGTCATAACCGGCACCTGGACGCCCAGCTCAGCAGCCCTCCGGATCGGGTCGCCGAGGATAGCCTCGTACTCCATGGGCCGCGCATACTCTCTATCGAGCAACATGCTCGGCCGCCACCGTGAGGATTCGGGACTTCTGAAGGCCATTTCCCGCACAAGTTCATCCTCTAACTCATGCCCGTCTGCTTTTGCTACGGCTTGAAGCTCATGCATGATTGGGATGACTAGCTTCTCGCGCGCGCCAGATCGCTGTACCTCGCCCACATTCATTAACATCAGTGCACAGATAGTGTTGAACGTGCCATTCCACAAGATCTTTGCATAGCGCGCTTTCGGCATGTCTGGTGCGAGACTGCAAGATGCCGCTCCACCAGCGCTATACATCTCGATGAATGTCTGTGTCCGTTCCAAGGAGATGGAGTCAGGCACTCCGGGATGGTAGTGAGCTCCGATTTGGAGGATATCGGGACCGATGTGCTTTATTTTGTTTGGGGGCACCGTGAAGGAGCCTATCATGGAGACTGCGGACATGGTCACGTTGGTTGGGAAGGCTGATATGAAGGGCAGGTGGATATTAAGTCCATTTTGGATGAGGACGATCGAGGTTAGCGAGGGCGTGACGAGTGGTGCTATCATCTCCGCGATTGATTGTTGCTCGGGGAGCTGCTTAGTACATATAACGATGAAGTCGTATCGTTCTTTTGCAGGCTCCATGGGCGTTGAAGCTCCTGTAGGAAGAGGGCCCCCGAAAGTCGTCGATTGCGAGGGCCCAAAGGTCGCATCATTGATGCTTGGTACGACTATAGAACGTCAATTCTTGAGCTTTTACACGTAAATACTTGCATTAGTATGCGATGATATACAAATCACGAGATTGAAAGAACGGAAAGGCTTGAAACTCACTCACCCCGACTCGGCCTCCAACCTTCTCTCGGTCCATGATCCACACTCTCAATATCCCAACCTTTCTCGTTCACAATGTCATAGCTAGACCTGAGCACAGCGGTTACATTTGCTCTACCAGAGTTCTCAAGCACCAATGCCGCAATAGTCCCTACGCCTCCACTTCCAATAAGACAGATGTTGAATTCCTTGTTGGAACCCTCACGGAATAGTTTTGCCATCAGAGTGTTTCAGATAGAACTCAAACCTGGATCACGATGAGTTCGTCTTTCGTCTGAACACTGGTGAAGGGTACCGCGCGAAGCAGTGTCAGTGTCAGATTAGAGTGGGGGTTGTAAATCGGAAAAGTGGGTTTTGGTAAACAAAGATGTGATGTAGCCTCAATAATAATGGTATATTGTTGAACATGGGATTTCAAACTACCCGCTGTAGATATGTTGAAATAAATACCGGTACTGTACTATACTTTTTCAAAGGAGAAATCCGCAGTCTGGGGCGAAAGCTGGAGAGACAGCAGAGAGAGCTGGGCTATACCTAGGTAGGCTAGCTTATGCTATCTTAGCGGGTACGGCACGGCACGCACGGTCTCTATTAAACGAACGATATTTATATCTCCAACCTAACCTCATTCTTACTTGCCGGGCATCAAGTTGACTCCTATCGTGTCAATGTGCGATAGGGCCTCTCTCCAATCTTGCCTTATCTGATTCGAAAAGAAAATGCGGACTGTTAACGAGACCCTTGGACGAAAGCCACCCCTTCCCGCTTCGCCCCCACACGTCAATGGTTCACGGACCCCATAGTGTAATTCTGCTCAAGCAACGCAACCACATTAGCTGACCGAGGCTCAACGCTACACGCAAAAGGCTCCGGGTGACTTCCATGCAGTTTGTCAGTGAGTTCAAATAATCTCATCAAGTCTTGAATCACCTCGTAAGACCGGTACTCCATTTCGGGTCTGGCGTTATCTCGTTCCCTTCAGGATCTTTCGCTTTGGAGAACTCAAGGGTAGCAAGCATAGTTGCAATGCCCATCCAAACACTTGCTGAGCCCAGGTGTATTCCAGGGCAAACTCTAGGATGTGTCAATTGCGGGGGATTTTTCTTCTTCTTTTTCTTTTCTGCCAAGTTTTTATAATACACTTACCTGCGTCCAAATCCGAAGTGGCCAATGGGATACGGCTCGCCGAGTCCTCCTTTCTCTTTAGCAATATAGCGGTCCGGTTTGAAGGCCGTTGAGTCACTGTAGAATCTTTCGTCCCGGTTCATAGCGTAAGCGTTGGCGATGACTAGGGAGCTATTTGTTGTTAGGCAATATTGGGCAATGAGTCTCTTCTCTCACCCAGCTGGTATGGGATATCCCTTATATGTATCATCGGCCGCCGATTTGTGCGGAATCCCTGCGATACATGTCAGAAGAGAGCAGCAGATACAAGCGCAAATGCCTCTCACCAAGTGGCACAACTGGCCCCCATCTACTCTGTTATTAGATTCGTAGCCAAGTGGCGGAGATATGAAAATACCTGAAAGTCTCTTGGACAATATACTCTACATAGGGAAGTTTGTCTCTATCAGCAAAAGTGGGCAAAGAGTCATGCCCAAGTACTGATGATAGTTCTTCTTTGCCCTTTTCCTGTATCTCTGGATTGAGAATCATGTTCAATACAAACACTGTGAGAGTTGACCAAGTCTGTAGGCTATTCAGTGATGCCGAAAGCTTAGAATAGTAGATCATCTACTAACGGTGTCTTGCCCCGCCACATACATTGATCCTGCTGCTCCTTTTATATCGGCATCTGTAATCAGTTCCGAGTCCGTTGGCAATTCCGATATTAGCTCCTTTTCAGGTCGTTCCTCCAGTAGCTTCTTAGTGAACGATGGTTTTGCCATTCCAGCTTCCTGTATAGTGTCTTAGTTAGGATGTATGGAAGGCTAACAGGAAAACCACACCATTTCCTGTTGAACAAACTGAAACGGCACTTCATGCAATTTGGTCACCCAGGAATTGTATTCTCGTGCGAATTTCAATGACGGTATAAGTTTGAACCAGGAAGGCAAGTGCCTAACTAGAACTTGGATTAGAACTACTCCATGGTCATGTCATAGTTGATCATACTGAATGGGAAAACATCTAATGCAGTCGACCCTGGAGCTCCTCCTTTGCTAAGCGCATCGGATGTTTTGTCCGCTATCTCGACGTAAGGATCATCTTTATCTCGAACATTGATTCCGTAACCAATTCGCAGGATGAGTGTCGTAGCAAGTCTTGATTCAAGAAGTCAGCAGACCAACGACAACCTGCTGTACATGTGGGGACTGGATGGAATCTTACGTCTGCATATGTTCTCTCCAGTCCTCTGGTGTGCTGATGATTTTTTTTATAAGCTTACGTGCTTCCTCTTGCTGCACTGCTCGATAAGGGATGCAGTTGTTAGGAGTGAGAGCTTGTTGAAGCATCTTTCGATGCTTTTTTAGCTGGACGCCGCCCTGGATGACCCCCATCGTATATCTCGGATTCCAACCCTGTCTAAAACACATTAGTACTGCACTACGCTATATTGCATCAGAGTATTCATATACTCCGCAAGGCTGTAGAGCATTGGCCGGCCACTGTAATTGGCAGATCTTCTTTCCATTATCGCAACCGCGGCCTCAGAGCTGTTGAGAATGATGACCGACTGTCTCAAGAAATTGAGATGTAGGATATCCGTGTCTACGAAGCAACGCAAGTAATCAGTGCGTCTTCCGTAGTCTCTATTATGGGTGGCAGCAAACTGTATTGTTTTCCCCATTTCATGTACGTGAGTTCCGGCCTGCTCGTGGGCACGAAGCGGACATGGCCAATAATGGGATCGGCCCGAGGTCCTGGTGGTACCAAAGCCCTCTTGTGGAGTCGAGACCGGACCTTCAACCAGATGAGGGTCCAAAAAGCTAATGTGAAGATGATAGGGAGCAACGACAGCATTTTGTTATGGAAGTTTGCTGGTTCAGTAGCCTCGAATTTCGATGGTTTAGAAGGTAGAGCTCTTATAGGCTGTGAGACTGATGATCTTGGCTCATCCTGGCTCTAGTACTATAACGTTTTCGTTTTCTCGTTCGGCCTTTGGGAGGTGTCGGAGCGACGTTATTTACCCAGTGTGACTCCATATGTGTCAGACGAGTGCATGTCGTCTCACTTGCATGGCATTGGATTGGTTAGCTCAGGTATCACAAGTTGAGTGACGACATCATAATCCTGGTGATACCAGAGAACTCGTAAATTGCATTCAGTAATGAGTTAGCTGGGCTGCTTTTGAAGGCAGGTGCTTTACTTCTTGTAGGAATGCTTTGAATTAATACCGCCTCTAGCCGTCGCAGCTAGGGTTTTGGCAACGGATGTTATGACGGAGTAATAAAGTTTGTTGATTTCATCAATGAACACTTCACTTGGGTGCGCAAGAAGAGTAGGGAGAGCTTGCAATTAAAATGAAGTCTAGCATGCATAGCGTTTGGGAACAACATAACATTTCAGCCAACGACGAGAATTGTGAAATACAAGGGGAACATGATCACCAGTAGCATTATTTCTCTTAGCTATATCCTAGTTCAGATATCTCACGCTTACTGCTCCGAACTCTAGGGTGCTTAGAAGCGTCGGCAGAATAAGATAGAGCTGGATGTCATGCGGAAGCAGTGATCCGGGTTGGAAAGCTCAAATACAACTCGCCCACAATCAGTGATATCGGTTATATTATTTCAAGGTATAACTTAGTATAACTAACTTATTACTAGAGCACTGATGTATTTAACACCATATCAATAGTTTCCACATCTTTCAGCAATTGCTCGTCTCCATACTTACATCCTACAATCTGTAGTGCAACTGGTGCACCGGCCATGAGTTGCGGATCATCTAGTAATAGTAAGCACAACCTAATCAAGACTTAGGGTAATAGCATACACGTTGCTTCATTTGTCGCATCTGCTGAGTTCAGCGGGGCAAAAGATGAGTCTCTGGGATCAAGTTTCGGGTCTGCTTTTGTGAATGGAATGATTGCTGCGGGGTACTAGAATCCTGTCAGCTGTGGAGGGAGACAGGCAAAAGAGCATTAACACATACATCCATAGCATTCCATGTGACTGTATATAAGTCATGATTCCATCCTCCAGGAAGAACGGCAGCGTAGGGCCCAGCCGGGCATATAACAACATCAACTTTTGCCTCTTGCCACCGATCCAGCATGGCCTTACAAAACGCAAGTCTTTTTGTATTCCAAGCCCAAGTCTCTTCTTGCGTCTTCCCTGGAATGTCCCAAAACCCAAAATTATGCACCGATGGAACTACAGGTTCTCCACCATTGCTAAGCTCACATTTTTGGTAAGATAACGAATCCAGAGTCAAGAGTTGTTGGGTTACAATTCGGATTTCCGCGAAATTGGGCGGAGTGAAATTCTTGACTTCGAAGCCGGCACCTTGAAGCTTTGCAGCAGCTTCTTTTATCGCTCTCTGCACAGGTGGATGAGGCGTCAGGCCGCTTTGAGAAATTACTCCGATAATCGGTTTTCTTGTAGAAGTTCCCTGCTCGCATATATTTGGGATCACAGCTGGATCTACTAGCCACGGTTTAGCATCTCGAACAACTCGAACCAAGAGAGCGAGGTCACGAGCTGAGTTCGCTATAGGACCTAGAGTTGCTGGTATTCCAGAATTGACTCCGGTGTAGCCTGACGCCGCATAACCGATGAATGGCAAGACGCCGGATGTCGGCTTGAATCCATATATTCCATTTGCTGCTGCTGGTATTCTGGCACCAGGAATTTTAGCAATTTCATGGGACCGTAGTCTATGATCTTCTATACTTGTACTTACCGAATAGATCCAGCAACATCTGTGCCGATACCGATGGCAGACCCTCTGAAGGCCATGTTCGACCCCTCGCCACCACTGCTTCCACCAGAAGTTAAATGGCTCACAACCGAGTTTTTTGTTCGGCCAAAGACATTGTTATCAGTTTCACAAACCAACATTGTCTGTGGGACATTGGTTTTTGAAATCACAACCGCACCAGCTGCTTTGACCAGTTCAATGATATACGTAGTTGTAGTAGAAGGGTTGAAAGCACGCGAGATATAACCATTACAGGCATCATAACCAGATACATGGAAGCATTCCTTCAATCATTAACTTCCAAGATACCATTGTAATATTGCCAGCGGACGTTGCCGGTTGCTCACCTTGAATGTCATTGGCAAGCCGTGAAGAGGGCCAATGGTCTTTCCAGTCTTCCTGAAATAAGCGTCCAGTCTTTTTGCATCTTCGATAGCATCCTGGAACATTATCTCGGTGAGTGTATTGCATAGCTGATGGCCAATTGCAGCGCGCTTGCAAAATGCCGTCGCAACTTCCTCTGCACTGTACGTCCCTTCGGCGATGGCTACTGCCAAGGATGTGGCATCATACTCCTCTCCGGTGATCTTTAGCTCACGTGTCGACAGTATCCCAGAGCTGGCTGCCACTGGTCGAAGATCAACCGTTCCATCCGGAGGGAAATCTTCCGAGCGAATCTTCCATGCTGCAGGAATTCGGGAGGCTTGTTCTGCTTTCTTCGCATCCCTGATTTCTTGCCACGGTTTAACTGGCATCTTTTTTTCTGTTTTGATCTCGATCTGATAACCAAGAATTGGACAGGCCGGAGGAGGTAAAGGAGTTGACTGGGGTTCACCGGCAGAACATGTGGGGTAACGTTTGCTTGCACCCGAAACTAGTCAAGTGACACAAGGGAAGCAGGAACCAGAAAAAGGAAAACTCGAGAGTTGCGCGGATCAAGAAGACTGGTAGAGTGGGATTGGGTCCTGAAACTCGAGAGGTAGGTTTTGCTCTTATATAAGGAGCGATTCACACTTTATTGGTCTGGTTGTCACGTGGCTGACTACAGAACAGAACGCTGTTAATCCAGTGATTTAACTCAATAACAGTGACTGCATCTAAAGCGGGGTTGAGTATATCGACGGGAGGGTCATTAGGGAAATGGTTGAAACAGTGGATGTTTTCGGGAAACTAAGCGCATAGATAAGAAGGAAATATCCCACTTTTGACAATAGCAAACCATCTAAAGTATATTTAGGAGAAAGAAGATGATCATGGGTCTAACGTGCTCAAGCCAACATCAAAAATTGCATAGATGTGTATCAGGGGTGGGGGGCTTTGATACATTTTAGAGCAGCCAGAATCATTACTCCACATGTTCTACTACTTCACAGAGTAAAATGATTCAACACACAAGCAGCAATATCTCGATTTGGTTATATGACAACCAGATTGAAATAACAAATGTCAAATTTAAGAATTACTTTGGACACCTAAACAAACGATACCCAAACTTATATCTCTTACGAAAGAGCTAAGTGTACTTTCCCTCGTCCTTTTGGACTAATCCATGACCTAGGATCATTCTCTGGAAACGGTAAAGGCCGGTGCTGTGAGTTTTGGTAACGACGAAGGCGCCTGCATTCGTCCATCATCTCAACCCACTCTCTAAACTCGCGACACCCTTTATTTGGATTCATATAAACATTTTCATAACCAGGATAGAATCTGCTATTCCTCTGGCAATGCTTCTTTAATATCTCTTTGTCTGAACATTCCGCATAGCAAGATCGTCTATTTCGCACGCCAGACGAGAGTTGAGAGAGCGCAATAGGATCTATGGGCTTCCATCCTTGCGAATGTGAATTTGAGGGCACTGAATCGAGCACTGGGTAGTCGTAGAGTGTAGTGTCCGATGGTGTAGGGCTCCCAGGTTCGTAGATGCAGTGACTAGCAACTTCCTCTACTATTCGATATCTTCTGTCAAGCATCTTATCCTGATGCCCGGAAGCGAAAGTTCTTCGTTGACTATTTAGACCATAGCCGTAGGCAAGGTAAAGGGCGTGTGTCATTGCGTATACTCCACAGTCAGCACTGCCTCTTGTTTGTCTCTCACCTGCATCTGTTCTCGTTCGCCATTCACTTGGAATGAATATCTGGTGTGGACTTTGGTAGAAGTCATCGCTTAAGCTTGTGAGCTCTTGGATGATTTGTCCAATGGCGACTTGAATCTTCCTCCCGTATGTATCACCACTATCCTAAGTGGACGTGAGTGAGATGTTTTCTCAAGGTGTGTTTAGAGGAGATTACTCACTATATCGGAGCTGACATAATCTATGGTTTTTGCTTCTATAAAAGTAAGTACATATGTCAGCTTACTCTTATACAGAAGCAGCAGTTGTGTTGAAGTGAAAAATGAACATCTTTCCATAAACTTACCAGGCGATACTACGCATAGATCCATGTGAAACTCCCGATCCGAATCGGTGGTACCGAAATGATATATTATAGGTATAATCAAGTATCGCAACTTCCAGAATTGTCTTCTTGTAAGGATAACGTCCATCCTTGACTTCTTGATTGGGGATTCATCTCTACCCGAGTTTCCAATATTCCCACAGGGTATTGAATAAAACAATGGATCGGTTCCGGGAGAGTGACAATCAATTCCAGAAATTCTGCTAAGTCCCTGATTTGCATGAGTGCAAAGCCCTTCCAAATAGACATCGATGAGTTTCGTCGGAGTACCTTTATCTAGATCTAGGAACCGTAAGCATTGCCGTATATCCAACCTTGTTTTTGTTCCAATGTTAGCTTTGTCTGGGCCGAATGTTGTAACGCAAGTCGAATGGTTATTAGATCTGCGGTGAGGAGTTGCGAACCCCTCTGAATATCTATATTTCATGACTTTCACGACATCTGGACTCGGTCTCGTGAATATCTTTCTAGTTGCCGTTGCGATCGTGACTTGTGACCTCGTGGTACGCCGCTGGACTACAGCCTCGTCCATTGCATGATACGTACTTCGTTTAGTGTAATATATAAGAATGCAGATGCATCTTGACTAAGGATGATGAAAAAGACAAATGGAAAACATTTACATACGAGAGTGGCTTGAAAACTAAAATTGTGTTGATTGATAAACAGATAAAGAACTGGTTGGTTTAGGCAATAGTCTAGAAGCACGAAAAGACGTACAAAGACTCGTTTACATCGATCTATCCAAGAGGCAAATCCTACATAAAAGTACTGAACAAGAACAAAGAATAGAAACTTCGGCAACGCCATACTGATTAGTAGTTCAAAGCGGTTTGCCTTGTGATATCCGTAGATGTAAGACGTCGCTGCGAAGCTTGGAGATGCCGTGAAAACCCTTCAGGACAGTGTCGGCCACACTATGGGGAAAATTGTCCTCGGGAAGGACTGCTGAACTTTTGAGATTTGGGTGCAGAAAAGGTGCGTATATGTGAGAGTATAAGTTTACTGAGATCTCGATTCTTGAGGATATAGATGATCTAAAATTATAAGAACAAATAGCAGGTCTATACTATTCTATTATTTAAAGCCGCGCATAATTCTAAACTTTACTCAAAACTCACATCTATCGATAGTAAGTTGTAATATCTAGGCAACAGAACAATACGTATGGTGCAAAATGCCACCAACAAATGCAGCACAACTCCGATCCCAATGCTTAATTTCCAAAATAGGCAGATTGCTAAACAAATTTCGAATCTCTTCTACAAAGTAACGAAAGCAATAAAAGTAAGCACTCCCATAGCGAATGCCGAGGCCTGCAACTGAGCCGCACCACTCTTTGACGTCGGCGAAGAAGCAGCCGGAGTAGTAGTAGGAGCAGTTACTGGCGGGGCCACAGTGGTGGTATTTGCTGAAGAGCCCGATGCAGAAGAAGTACCATTCGAAGCGGATCCCGGGGTAGAAGTAACGGTGCTGGAAGGAGCACTCGAGGAAGATGGTGTCGCTTCCCTGTTTCCATCAACACTCCAAGCCGTAGAAGGATGGCCGGCTACATTGGCCGTGACGTGGAATACACCCGAGCAGGCTTGACCGGCAGAGCCAGCACACACGCGACAGAATTGCTTGTCGTCGTAGCTGGAGTCGTATTTGACGTTGTAGGTTAGGGAGGTTGAGACATTGGTCCATGTTTTGATACCAGTGTCTAGTTAATTGTAAGTGCTGGTACATAGTAGGAAGGTTTATGGGACTCTTACGAATCGAATCTCCGGTGACATCTTTGGTTTTTGCGCAGTTGAGTGCCATGTCAGACGTGTCCCCAGAAAAGCTGACATCCCATGAGACGATCAATGAGTCGCCATCTGCAACGGTTAAGTTGGTGGTGCCAGGCACGGGATAGAGAAAGTTGAAGCAACTGGCGGTGGAAGCTAACAGTGCGATGGGAATGATGGTCTTGAGTGAGGGAGACATTGTTGAAGTTTGAAAAATGGATCTCCCTTTTGAACAAGAGACTAAATCTATTTAAAGTGTGGAAATATGTGACGGAGATGAGTTGAGATGAGATGAGATATAGAATGAAGAGAAACAAAACCAAACGCAGACACCACAGACTATATATGAAGGACGACAAGAGGCTTTTACGAACCTAAACACCTTTACGCACAATAACCACCAGCGAACCATAGAATAGCCATCACTATATTTCGTAAGTTGAGGCTCATCGTGAAAGGGAGCCTAGCTCAATTTCGGGGCTTTGCAAAAGCTTGGGGGCGCGGGCGCGTTGGACGGCTCTGATTGGCGAAAATGAACGAAGGCGGAGCAAAGTAAGACTGAACGGCAGAGATTACTATTTTTAAACCTTCCTACTATAGAGAATACCTACGTTAATTTGTTTCAGCTTGAGCCCATTTAGGCTAGCTACTTGAATGATGGATGGAGCGACTTGAATCGCGAAATGTTTGCCTGGTTTGGAGATTGAACTGGCTGATGGCTACTGTGGACTAAAGAGGCTAAATACGGCTCGGAAATATCGACTAAGGGATTTTGAAAGTCTAGTACCTACTATAATTCGTATGATTATCTCCAACCTGGCCTTTCTGGCTCTAGTGCGGGCTCCCAAGAAATCAGAGAAACCTTCCAGCAAAGTAGTAGCCCCTGAATTCCGTCTTCAGGTTCGCTCACAATGACCCCCCCGAGAAAAGAAAATAGCCATCTTAGAGGGGGGGGAAGTATTCGAGAAGAGAATCATAGTTACAACTGAAATCCCCAAAAATCATCTCGGCCAATTATCAGCAAAACACGAATCGCCAAATGCATAATGTGACCGGATATAGAATGTGCACTTGGATCCCCCAACCTCTCCCGCCTTGCACGAGTCGCACTACTCCAGCCCATGGACAGAATAGAAAAGAAGAGAGAAAGACAAATATAGGAAAACGACGACTCCAAATTCAAATCCGCATCATTCGGGTAACATCACATTCCTTCATGCACATTCATTTCATCCCCCAAAAAACAAAAAGGGTATATTCCAACACCCATCCTGGTCCTCCCCTCCTATGTCTACAGTACCTCAATAATCAAAACCAGAAAAAGTCCCACCCCAACAATACTAACCAAGAGCAAACCACCCACCACAAGCAAACTGCCCAAGAAGCTCATCAACACACCATTGTCTCTTTCTTTCTCCTTACTAGAATCCTCGACCGTCATACAGTCGCATTGAAACGTGCCGTAAGATCCAGAATCAGAATCAGATTCAGAACCGGACCCCTTCTCAATCTCCGACGGCGTGATGACCTTCTTGTCGATATCCACTAGGTGGATTTCTGGGAGGTAGGTGCTGAGTTTCTTGAGTAGTGATATCGATTTGTCTCCGACGACGTTGATGGGTTGGGTTTTAGTATCGAGACTGAGACTGATGTCGTGCAGCTCGAGAGATTTCTCACTCTTTATATGCGTAAGCGGGAGTAAGCTCTTGAAATCAGGAGCAGAGACTTACATTAGGAGAGGGAGACATTTTAATTGTTGTGCTTATCCTGTTTTGAAAGTGAAGGAAGGTGAAGTAAGTGAAAAGTGGAAATATAGTAATCGAGAAGGTTGAAGGGGAACCTTGGTATTGAAGAGCATAGTAACAAAATCAATGGGATAGTTGAATAGTAATTTATCTCACGATTCATGTGTTGTTCATATGTCTCTGATAAGAGCTGCAGGTGCCCACGTCGTGAGGCACACCTCAGATCTTCAGATCTCAGATAAGGAAGGGTGGGTGGAGTGTGTTGGCATGTGATGGACGGGCCGCATTTACGCATCCATAATACTCGCGTAGCTTGTGAATCCAGCGAAAGAAATACACCAGATAGGAGTAGGGTAGAAACATGACTTATACACCGACTTTCCTAAGACGAGGTATTGTCCGCTTGTCTCATGAAGCCGAACGCTCTTCCGGCCTAACGTGTAAGGCTTGGCTTACTTGAGCGCCCCTACCTAGTCACAACACTTGACACCTACATCCCCAGGAAAGGATGTATTAAAACCCGTAATTTTATTCACCTCCTTTTTAGATATCCATAGATATGAAGACTATATACAAACAAGCAAGCCGATGTCTTAGCTATGTAGCTAGATCTTAAAGACAAATGAAAAATAAAAGGGGGTATTCGCAATTTTGCTTTCCATCTGGCCATCATATATGTGCGAATCTCTCCTTCTCTCCAAGGGGTATCAATCTAATTACTTCTCTCGCCTCAATACCAACAAATGAAATCGGCCCCTTATTTATGGTTTCTCCCAAGGTACAGATGGGGCTCGGCAATGTCACCGATCTAGCGCTAGCGGTCCCCCACCACTTCCATACCCATCATCAACTGTACTCTCATCATCATCATAAAAGCCCGCATCACTGAAGCCCTGCGCATCTGCGGCGTCTGGATCGTAACTACTCTTGCGCATCATAGGCGGTGTTCTCGGCTCTGGCGCCTTGCCTTGCTTTTTCGGCGTCATGTTGCGTGGTCGATTTGCTAACTGAGCGGATGTGAAGCGCTGGCCTGTGCTGCCGAAGGCGGTAGGCTGTGGTGATACTCTGGGTGCAGTGCTACTTTCTTATCAGTATTCAGAAATGGTATGTTTAGGAGAAAGGGTAACTACCTGGCTGGTGGAGTTAATAGACCGCCAAGGAAAGACTGTGTTGATGGACTAGGGTTATGGCGACTTGAGTTTTGTCTACTTGGAGTGCTCGACCTACTCCCATTACCCGCATCAGTATCCCTTGATTTTCTCCAATTCCCCCAAGCTGCTGCGAGTGGGCCAACTGCTTGCGCCATCCGTGGAGTCGCAGCATCGCGCAGTGAAGCAGCAATGTTGGGCAAACTTATTGCAGAGCCACCATTCATGGCTCTTTCCCTCTCCTGCTCCTCCATCTGCAAGTTGGCGCTGAGGCGAATAGCAGCGTCCTTAAGCTGTTCAGGGTTGAAGTTCTCATTCGATATCGAGGTCACGATATCTTGAAGATCACCCTTGCGAACAGCAAGTAGCTCGCGCAACCACATGATTTCGTCGTCGCGCTTGGAGATCTTGATTGGAGCGTCTACATCAAGAGTTGCGAGTGTAGCTTCCAATTTCTCGATTGTTTGCTCGCGATCTTGCAGCTGTTCTTGCAGGACCATGATAGATTCGCGGAGAGCTTGAGGGGAGATCTTCTCTGGAAGTTCCGTGACGCGGGATACAGCTTGTTGCTGTTGAGGCACAGAAACTGATGTCGTTGTTTGTGGCAGGGGTACGGGGACACTTCCACTAGCTGAACGTGCGGCCTTGGCTGCTGCATTCGCGGCTTCGTTGGCAATCTCGAGTCGTTCCTCCAGGTGTTGAACACGATCTTGTAGATGTTCGGTCTTGGATGAGGAAAGAGAAAGGCGTTCCAGAAGATGTTGTTCCGAGCGTTGAGCATCTTCAATAGCATTGCCAAGTTGTCGTTCATGCTGAGTCTGAAGATCTTCGAGTTTATCGGCGTGCTTGCGCTTCACATCGTAGACGGCATTTTCCTTCGAATTATTCGCTTCCTCAAGCAACATCTCATGCTGTTCCTTTGCTGTGTCAGCATCCAACTTCACCTGATCAACCTCTGCACGAAGTCTCAACACTTGGTTTTCGAGATCTTCCCTGACGACATTGACTTGGTTATTGGCGGCGTCGAGCTCTGCTTGCATGAAGCGCCTCGTCCGTTGCACTTCACTCAACCCCGACTCACGAGCCTCCTCAAACTCGCGCTGGAATCTCATCGCTTCCTTCTGAGCATTATGACTCTCAAGCCTCAACTCAGCAATAATACCTTCCAACTTCTTACACTCACTGACCGCCCTCATGCCCTCCCTTTCACCACCCTCCAACCTCTCAATTTCCTGCTCCAGACGTTCTCGGGTCCGGGCTTCCGCTTGCAACTTAGCATCGAGGACCTCCTGTCGGGCAACGAGTTCTTGTTCTCTTTTAGCGCGGCGGGCGTTCTCTTCGGAAATGTTGCGGGCAGCTTGCGCCATATCCTCCTGCAAATCTATTAATTTCCCTCTCATGCCTTCTCGGACTCGGATACTTTCCTCCATCTGAGTCCGTAGGCTGTCCACGTTCCGCCTGAGGGCCTTGTTTGTCTCATTGGCCATTTCGGCATCCTCACTGTGTCTCTTAGCCGCCTCTAGCGCGCGCTCCGCTTCCATTTGCCAGTGCTGGGCTGCCTGTCGGGATTGTCGAAGATCAGCCTCAGCGACGTTGATCCTGTTTTGGAGATCGGACTGGGTCTTTTGGGCATTGTTCTGGCTGGCTTCAAGGAGCGCAATCCGCATGGTGGTCTTGGCTCGTTGTTCCTCGACATTTCTTACCTTCTGATCGCTGGCATCGACAATCTCTCGAATCTTGACCTCTCTCTCTTCCATAGCTTCTCGGAGGCGATCCTCCTCCTCACTTGAGATTCGGAGTAGTCTTTGGACTTCAGCAAGACGATCCTCGGCAGCACGTCGGTTCTGGATTTCTTCTTCGGAGCGGGTATCTGCACGACCAAGCTTTTCTTCAAGCTCGGCGATTTTGATCTTGTGGTCTGCTTCTCGGGCAGCTGCTCCTTCATCAAAGAGAGGCTTAGCTTCAGCAGCTCGAAGTCGTTCCTCAAGGTCAGTGATTCGGGCTCTTTGATCAGCATCCCTTGCAACAGCAGTCTCGTTGATCATGGGGTTCGGTGAAGGCGGCATTCGTTTCTCGACAGCATCCTCAACAATATTACGCAGATCATCAGCACGGAAATCTAAACGCATTGATTGACCAAAGTGCTCCTTCATTTCTTCCAGAACAAGAAGAATATTCTGAGAATCAGGAATAACCTTTGGCTCTGTGGATGCTGTAGGTGGTCGTGATGATTGATGAGCATTAAGAGCCTCAAGAACCACACTTCGAATCTTGTCCAGCTTTTTGTCGCGTCTCGGGCTGAGCGATCTACGAGGATTATCATCATCCTCGTCATCAGCGTCACTCAAAACACCGGAGATACTTCGTCTCTCGCGTCTGCTAGAGGGAGCGCGGCCGGACATCATATCTAAAGACATTTGAATCGACTCCAAAGTCCTTTCCACAGGATCAAGTCTGTCAGCCAACAAGCCACCAACGAGATCATTGACATGGCTATCGAAGAAGCGGGCGCGAGGCTGAAGCTTGTTTTCTTCTGTTTCACTAAGAACATCGTCCCAATCACTAGCAGGCACACTGCTACCTCTATTCAGACGATGAATAGGTGAGGGTGATATGAACGGCAACGGCTGTGGTGATTCTTCAACGAAGGGATCATCGTGGGCGCGGGAGAAGATTCTTTGGGACGCGACGGGCTCGCCGGGCAGTGCCATGAATCGTCCGGGACTTGGGCTCGGTGCATCACTGCGCATAAGATTCTGAGGTTGCAGACGGATGGGCGAAGACTGCTCTAAGTTGGGCATTTGTATCTGTCTCATCGGACTTGGCTGAATATATCCCGGCGAGCTGTCGCGAGGAGCAGACTCGAACTCGGCTTGGTTAAGATGGTTCATAATATCATCAATCTCCTCGTATGTAGGTTCGCGGTCTGCAATCTCGCCTACCCGTTCTTTGTATCCCGGCGGACTTTCTGGACCAGGCAATGCATTTTGGAAGTCGGCAACCTCATTAAACTCGAAGTCGCTTTCAGGGTATGACAATTGAGGAGGTGGTGTTGGGCTTCCAGCAAACCTAGAACCTGACAAACCAGGAAGAGTAGGCGGCGGGGCGACAGCAGCCATTGCCTCAGAGGGCTGACCAAAAGTGAAGTTGAAGGGTCCTGGCTTGAACTCAAATGGCTTTGCAGTTGCAGACAGCGAGGAAGTATTCTTCTTGTGAGACTTTGAAGCAGGTTTGACGGATTCTTCCACAGAGACTTCGTCATCCGATGGAGCGTGGAAGCCATATGCAGGGAGGCCAGATCCATATCTCCTTGATGTGAATGGTCGTGCAGCATTAAAGTCTTCGACTTGTTTTTGTTGCTGGAACTCGAAGGGAGCAAAGTCTTTGGCGGGCTGATCTGGTGAGATTGGTGACACCTCAGATACATTCGATATATTCGATACAGCCCTTGCGTGAGACTTTGGAGGAACAGTTGGTGCTCGATCAATCTCTTCACTGGGTGGTGCCGAATTCTCTTTGTCTGCCGGTTTGGCGATCGCTGGAGTTGTTTCCTTTGGTGGTGACTGTTCCCGTGAAGTCTCTGAGAGCGGCATGCTGGGTTCAGCAAATAGCGGCACTGAATTTCCATCATCCTTTCCACCGCGGGCTCTTTTAATACGTCCCTCACCCTGGGTAATGCGACCATCCTCGGCTTCCATTACCTCATCCTCCAAATTTCTGGGAAGTGAAGCTCGGGAATGGCTGCTGTCTGGACGAACAATTGGGATGGCCTTCGACTTTTTAGGTGGTTTGAAAACACCAATTGCGCTCAAATCGATACCTCCGAAAATTGAAGCGCGAGCAGGGTCTTCACTCCCAGAAGCAAGACTCCCAACTGAGTCGGAGAAAGCACCATTTGAAGGTGTAAAAGTTTTGCTATCTGGCCTGAAGCTTGGCCCTCCGGCTGAGAAACTGAATTCACTCTGGCCAGGAGTGAAAGCAGGCGCAGCAACATTAAATTTGCCCTTCGAGCTACCCAGCGACTGATTACTGAAATGGCTCGACGTGGCGGAATGGGGCGCAGCAAGGGACGGGAATGAAGCAACTGGCGGTGGTTGGAAGTTGTTCGCGCCCCCACCAAAGGCAAATTGGCCTGGCTTGAAAGAGCTGGTAGGGTCAAACTTAAACTCCTTCGCAGCCACGTTGAGTTTGGACGTTGATGGCTTGGTGCTATGACTGGGACGACTTGGCGGTTTGCTGTCGCCGGTTTGACTTGGTTCCGACGCCCAAGGATTGCTCGATGTGGACAGAGACGTGTTGTGTCCGTTCAGGCTGTTGTCTTGAACAGGAGTGCCCACATTGCTCGGATTGGTCTCGATATCCGAAAGCTCGGCCTTGAGGCTCTTATTATTTGGAAGTCCAGATTTAGACTCGGCTGCACTTGACGTATCCTCGTGGTCCTGAAATGGATGTTGAGAAAGTGAATGTCCTCTGCTATGTGGCTGTGGATGATATAACACGGGTTCCGCTTCACCATCGTCCGCATACATTGACGCAGAGAGTCCCTTATGGCCAGTAGAGACATTTGAAGTGTGATTTGGCTGTGGTTCAGAGTCGACATGAACTCCTTTGTTAGCCATCTCAGAGTGAGGGCTGTAATCCTCGTGTTCAAGTTGACGCTGGAATTGTTCTTCAAGATGATACTCAGCATCGTCAATTTCCTTCTGAAGACTAGCACTTGGGTTGTGCTTGATCTGTCGCGCCTCTGGTGTCTTGGAGGGACTTTTGGACGGAGCGGGGGTTTCTTCATCTTCAGCAACACGCACTTCCTGGAGGTGAGGAGAAGCTCTAGCGGAAGCTTGAAGCTGTAATTGCTGCTGCTGTTGCTGTTGCAATTGGTTCTGCAAGAGCTGCTGACGCTGCTGCAGTTGAGACATAACGTCACCCTGAAAGTAGCCGTCTTGAGGGAAAGGCGAGCTTGGTGATGCAACTGCGCCTAGGTTTTTCAAGGATGGTGAACCACCTCGTGGAGCTCCTTGGTGGTAGAGCATTTGCTGTGGTGACCAAACACCTGGCGATTGCTGAGGGTATGGTGATCCAAACTCGCCCGCTGAAAATGACACCGATTGTCTTGGATTGAATTTCCCTTGCAAATGCGCATGCATCGAAGCTGGCGATGCAATGGAACCGGGATTAGAGCTCTGACTAGTTGACATACCAGCGCCAGGCATAAGAGCTGGAGAGAATGGATTGTGGGCTTGACTAGCAGCCGATGAAGTTGGCACCGGTGGTGAAAATGGCAATGGTGGGTATGTCGTTGAGGCTTGTCTGCTCATGTTCGACACAGCTGGTGAAATTAAAGGTGGAGGGTCTTCATCGCCTAGTGATACCCCAAGGGCGCGAAGTTTTGCTTCTTGGAGATCTTGAACATAATTATCCCATTCTACCCTGACTGTCAGTATACATAATATGGCAAATTAAATATGACGATGAATGGTAAATAGTGAATGCCGAAAGTTAGTGAAGATGTCATTGATATGAGTTTCATCGCTTGATGCAAGGAGCAGAAATATAGTTCGACTGTGTTTCAGGGAAGGAATGTAGGCCGTACACTCGGGACAGACAACCTCTTTTAACCAAAGAATACAAGCTTACCTCTTCGATCAGGGATGCTAACTCTGAAAGATCTCTGCTGTCTTTCCTCATGCACATCTTCAATCTGCGGCCAGAGCGCACAACTCTGGCCTTTTTTCTGCATGGCCGCTCACATTTTCACCTTCTCCTAGATTAAATCCAGCAGTATCATATCCCTGGTCCTCCCATTCTTTCAATTTAGCCTCAACATCCTTCTCAGTCATGGGAGTCGGCGTATTGCTTTTCTGACCACGTTCGTCACCCCGTGGTAGTAAGACCATTATGTTCTTGCCCTTCCAAGGCACCTTTTTTCTTTAGACGCGGAGGGTCTGGTGCTGGGGAGGGAGTAGACGCAATGTTCGGAATTGTTTGGGCTGCCGAAGCTGAAGCGCTCCATTCTTGCTTCGGTGGAGGCGGGGGTGGTCTTTCATCTAACGAGGACGACCGAGCATTATTTTCACCGACCGATGCGGCATTGCCCATTGTATCAGACATGCTGGGGCGCACCGAATCCGAGAAGTTTTCCTGCTTCAAAGTGTCTGTGCTTTGCTTTCTGTCTTGTCTTTTTTTCTTTAAACTGCGCGCTTGTTCTCTTGAGTCAAGAAATCGCTGGAGGGTCGGTGTTCGCGGATCGGCTTCCTGTCTGTTGTCTCCTGAGATGGATCCGCTCAGTGAAGAGTGCTCACTATCTCCAGGGTCGTCACTGAGCCAATGGTTTGCCTCTCCTGATTCTCCACCTGTATGTTGTCGGATCCAGTCTTCAGTCAAACCTTGAGCTGGTCGTCGAGCTCGATTTGCGAGAACGGCGGCACTGATGAGCCCGTCTTGCGAAACGAAGTCGGGATCGCTGGTCTGGCGCGTGAAGGTAGGAGGCGGACGTAAATACGGGGTATGAAAGTCGAGATGGCGAATGGGCGAATCTTCGGATGGCTCGCTGCTCAACGTATTACTATGGGCGTATGAATATTTTGGTTGGGTTTCGCTGGGGGGTGGCCGCGGGTATGGAGATCCCCAGCTCGCGGTGTAGTATTGACTGTGACTGCTATCTGTTCGGGAGGCAGATGGGGGGGTTTTCAGGAGCTCGATGGCTCTACCGTTCAATGTAGGGGCTGGAAGGGGAGGTAGTATGGGCGACGAGCCTCCTTCGGCGGTGGAACTTGTCGACAAAGCTGGCGATCCGGGCTGTTCACGAAATTGCGAAGGGTGATTCGGGGGTCCTTCCTCTGCCTTGGCAGCAGGAGGAGGGGTTGATGGCAATGAAGACGTTGTTTAGATATCTAATGGGCATCGGCGCGTTAGTATAGGCATTTCTCGAAGGCGGCTCAACTTCAGGACAACGCACCACACCGAGACCAGCACAGACGAAGCCCCTGTCGTCTGCTACTGTGTCTCTATAATCTGCCCGAGCCCAACAGTCTTCCAGGGCCGTGTTAGTAGTCGTTGTTTGGATTAAAATGGTTGTTGCGACGCGTTAAAAGGGGAAAATAAGCAATTAAAGGAGTGATATAAGGCAAAAGAGCCAAGAAGTAATGCAATTATGGAGAAGTACAAGAAGCCAAAGACATCCAATCAAGCCAGCAAAGGCGAAGGCATACACTCGGGAAAGGGGAGGTGTATGCGATGTGCCTCTGTCGGGAAAAGGGTTCGTGATGAGTGCAGAGTGCTGTGATGGTTGAAGATATTCACGCTCTGTTCACGCGGGAAATAAAACGTTGCGCGAACTCCTGATGGGGACGGGGGTCATTGAGTGTTGACAAGGATCTTCCGTAAGTGCTCAGTGGCCGGGCCGCCTAGGAAATTGGTTGACTAACTAGGCGGGCCGAACAATTCATTAATTTAATGCGAAAACCAGCCGATGATGAAGAACAAAATGTTTATTTTTAGTTTTTAATATTGCGATGATATTATCGATGTTTGTTGATGTTCTTGTTGCAAACAGATATTAGATGAGAAGTTATCAGTCCAGTTCAGTTCAGTTCAGATAAAACCTTCAAGCATCCGATTGGGGTTGACAACTGTCAACGACAAATCGTGTCACTTCACTTCGTACCTGCAGGAAGGAAGCGGGAACAACCGAGTCAACCTTCCATTTCTTCATCTCAAGGCTTGAAATGTCTTGCTTCGAGACAATATACACTGTCCGACGTACGGTAAACCATTTATTTACACATGCATGCAGGTAGAGGCGTGCTTGTAAAAAGATGCAACCATGCCCACGCCCTCCCCGCAATGATTATCGTAGCCGCCCCGAGCCGTTGACGCCGAAGCCACATTAACAACCCTCGAGTCCGCACTACAGGTACTAATATAATACGCTCACTGTTTTGCGGATTGTATTTAGGTATGCTTGTAAGCAGTTACGAAGACAGCTCCCAGATGTATGAGGACAAGGGGCAAGTTTAGGCTTACAGATATAAAAAATTACGTGGAAGATAGAAATGCAAGGCGTAGAGCATGGACAATTTGTTGTATAGTAGGCAGCTGCAGCTGCAAAGTAAGACCAGGAGGAATTGCCAATTTTCAGCAAAGTTGTAAGTGAATGAAGGGCCTCTGGAATGATAAGTGTAGTCTCTAAAATCCAGAAGAGACGTCGAAATCCTAAGACCACGGACATAAAATAGCATGATGTTGCATAACCAATACTGCGATTCCATATGCACATCCCACCCTCATACGTACTGCATATAAATACAAGCAAGCAATCCCAAATAACACCATGAATGCATCATCTTCTATATATACACCCTGCTCCCCTCTATTCTACAACGGCCTCCGTAGTTTGCTTCGTTGAATAGAGTCTGAATTGGACAAAGATTATTGCATCTTCGGCAATTGTTCCCAACGAACCAATCAACCAGGGTAGATTGAGCATCACGTAATCCCTCTCCAAGGAATGGCACAAGATGCTAGCTCCGTACGTAGCATTGCCCATCAAGCTTAAAAGAAAGAAGAGCAGAGCAAGTCCTTCAGATCCATTGTTAGCGTTATCTCCAACTATAAACACAGAGGAAGCTCACCATCACAAGACTTGTCCTTGTAATTCTTTACAATCTGGGGAATCCTTGCCCTATCGCCTGCATTAGTAACCACCGCATTCCACATACACATGACAAACATACCCAAGATAACAAACGGCACTCGTATATCCCAAAATCTTGGCCCCCAGCGCCGTCTCAGTTGCCCGCTCCAAACCGGCATCCAAAGGACTCGGCTTCCACACGCCCGCCTGCCACGCAATAGCCCACCCCGCAGTCCCAACAACAATGACGCCCAGCACACTAAGACTATTCTTCACCCACTGATTACCTGTCCCCTCTTCATTCTCCTCCAAAATCTTACTCAGAGGAGATTCAGAGTGCTGGCTTGTGCCACTACGAGCAGAAGAACGACGTCGGTGAGAACCAGGGAGACCGATGGTGTCGCTGGAGCGCCGGCGTGTGAGGAGCGGTTCATGCTCGGAGATGACGGATGATTGCCTGCGCTGGGCATTGATGTGATTGTAGTAGAGACATTGGGATATGAGTACCAGGTCGGCGATGCAGAAGTAGATGGCAAGAGCAATGACGGTAGGGACAAGGTCTGCCCAGATCGCACCTGGAGGGTGTCAGTTAGGCACGTGATGGAATTTAGAAAGATGATTGTGGATGCGAAAGTACATCAAGGAGTGGAGTCACAAAAGAGGCCTCGAAATAGTCATCAGTACGATCAGGAGAGGATGGATGATCGTACCAGAGAGATTCGTAATATCCCCTACCATCCAAACGATCAAAAAGGCCAACGAAATCCCATCTGCCCTGCCCGTCTTGTAATTCAAGATCAGTTGCGGCACCTATCACACATACAGTCAGCGTCTTTCTTCCCTAGGTAAGCATCTACCCTCTTTCCCCGGTAAGTACGTACCAGAAGAAAGATCCATGTAGCCAGACTGATACTGCCAAATATCCCAGATAAGGCTTCCTGTGGTAATAGGGCTTCCGATAAGGCCATTGCGGAGGACATATTGGGAATACCTAACAGAAGACAGAGGGAAGAAAGGAAGATGAGGTTGGAAGAGGGTTTATGACCAGCAGAGTCGTGAATGAAGAGGTCAAGTGAGAGGCTGTCATATATCGGTCATGATGATTGGTTTAGTCTCATGCACACTTTTCAGTTTGAGTGGGGTGAGATAAGGTTGGCGCTATTGCCGCAGCAAATTTTTAGACGCGCGGCCAGCGCGGATCCAACCCGGATTACTAAACAACCAGTTGCAGCCATGCGGTGAACCTTCACAACAACACTAGAATCGGCGATTTTGCAATTGTATTGCCCATATATTAACAAACTCGTTATAATGATAACGAACCAAAGCGACGCAATGGCTATACCTGATCCACCTCCTGCAAAGCCCCGGAATCTGCGATCTTCCCCTCCTCCCCCGAGCAGCTCTAGAAGTAGTCGTTCAACCCACCACTCTACTCTTCTCGGCGACTCCCCGAAGAGGCGGAGGGAAGCTGCCATTTCGCACATATGATTCCTTCTTCTTTGTTGGTAGTATAAAAGGCATGTTTCTCTCCACAAGTGCTGAGGGCGCCTATTGCGAATACCTTCTACTCTCGGACTTTCGAATGCATCCTCGCCCCTCCACGTTACTTTTCCTTCCTCCTCGTACACAGCACTTCTCCTTCAAGGGGTCTAGACATATCAAGCTACATCAAACTATACACAGAAATATCAGAGAGCCTACGGAACGGTGGAGCTCTTGAATACAGTAGGTTAAACAGCTCCCAGACCCGATTCTGAGGGGGAAGTGTTTGGTAGTAGGGGAGAGTGTTTAGGTGATGTGTGAGCTGTCGGTAAGGTAATTATCAAATGATATGTTAATTTCGAATGAGGCCGTTAATTAATACCTCTACTACCCGCCAACCTACAAGCGCGCTTCTACAACCAGCCTGCTGGAAGGAGTGTTGATACTGGTGCTGGGCTGGCGTCGGTTCTGTTCTGGTAGCCACCCCAAACCACCACAGCATGTCTTTAAAATTCCCTCCCATCGACAAGAGAAAGCATCACGTATAGTGCACAGGGCAATATAGAGTAAGAGCTTTATTTCACAGCTGAGCTATCAAACGTACTTTCTGCACCGTCCGACTACCATTCCAAAAGAAAGGCATGCACAACTAGACCAAGACTAGCACGGAGATGATTTCCTCTCTGCGCTGCATAACTATCCAGCGCAGAGAGGAATAGCTTGCATTATGCCTTGTCTGCTTCAATATCCTCGTCAGGCAACACTGGCAATCCCAATTGATTCCGGATTTTATAGACACCCGTCTTCCACATCTTGTATGGAGAAGGTTCTTCTCCAGGGGCGGATCGTCTAAAGTCGCGTCTAAAACGAGCATTTCGAACCGTTCAGCCATATCCCACTCACAGTATAACGCCCCATCTATCGTCAACCTCACGATGCCAATCCTTTCAAAGAGGAACCAACAATGTACGAAGTTGTACTTGCGTTCCCACGGTCGGATTAAGGAATGCATGAAGGATTGTAAATAGGCCGCGAGGATTGCTGGCGAGACCACGTACTCGGGATCTGCTATCTCCGAATCTGTTGGGCTATCCTTCTTGCGCCTTCCCTGCCTTATAATGTGCTCCCATTTCTCGGCAGAAATAAAGGCTGATTCTGGGACGTCAGGCGTTATGATGTCTATTTCTAGGACTTTGATAGCACAGTCTCCGCTGAAATTTTTGGGGTTGACTACAGGCCCGACATTGACAAAACATTCTAGGATCTTGTGGAAAGACCATTTGAGCAGTGGAGGATCTGCGCATCCAGCCCTGAAGCCACTGTATTCCCTTGCAGCCGTGAGATCGATACGAATGGAAGCGTGCACTTTATCGACAACGTTTGTAAGAGCAGGAACGGCCAGCCACGTCGGGAAGAGACAGCTTCCATCGACCACCATGATATCCAATAGATATGTATATTTCAAGGGATGAACATCGATTACCGCAAGAGTTTCCTTGCACAGCTGGCGGTTGACGAGAAGAGTAGGAATCCAATCCGTTCTGTTCATTCGTGGTCTGTATCTCACATTGGACATAGTATCGTTTGTTAGGTCGACTCGATCGTTCTCCGTGGAATGACCTGCTGGGGCTTCTGATGGCATTGAGATGACGAGGCTGAGGATGTTATCGCGCAGCTCGCGGGGGAGACCGAAGAATGTAACCATTTTGCAGAGATATTGTGAAAATTGCTTAGGAGATGAGGAACTATAAGGAATTCGCAGGTTACATACTCTTACACCGCCAGTACTGTTCTTTTTGGGCTGGTTGTTGGTCGATTTCAGGCAGCCTTGTGTTGGAGAGAAATGCAGGACTATACTATGTAAGTCACTTACGTCAAGGTACTTGTAGTACGAAATAGGTGGCGGAAACTACCTAGGTATAAGTCACACCAGAATCACCTCAATTTTTCCTTTACTTTTTAGGTTAAATGAAGAAAATATTCCGAAAATTACATCAAGCTTTATAATCATATAGCATTGCAAACCTGATTTTATACTTAATCTCAATTAAAAACACATGGAGACTTTTTAGGTGTAGTAATATCGGCCAATTATTTCGTACACCGAGACCAAGAGTAGGTACCCATAATGTCTAGAATGACCTCGGTCGTCATTCATCGAGGCTAAAGGAGATGGAAAATACTAATGTTTGAAGAATTCTTAACAATTAATACATATTTAGGCTGCTAGATATACATATTTCACATTCAGATCAATATCCATTGAGCAGGGAACCACCCAGCTCCGATATAACAACATACCCTTTCCATGCACCGCACTTCTCTTTCCAGGTGTAATAGCTACCAAAAGGCTAGCTTGGAGTTTGCCTTGCTCTCATGGCCCGCGTATGCCTCTCTGCACTCCCTCATGTCCGCGAGGCTTGTCCTCCTAAGTCAATCCATTGACTAATCTGCGAGCCATACGCTCCTCCCCTTTCACACCATCTCCCCACTCAACAGCCCCTCGTTCTCCTTCCACGTCCTCTCCTCCGCAATTTTCTGCTTCTGCTCCTCCTCCCGATCGGCCTGTTCAATTACATCCTCAATATCAAGCAACGTCCCCATCTGCGGCCCCGCCACAGCACCACTCGAGCTCTCTCCATTCTTCACCACGGCCGGTTGTCCCTTAGAAAGCGCACCCCCCTTCCTCTCCGTCTTCTCCTGCGCCGCCCTCGCCCTCCTCGCCTCGTTCTTCATCTTGTTCAACTGTTTATCAAGGCCCTTGCTATTAAGCACCCACGGATTCTGCCCCGAATACCCCATCACGAGCACGCGCCGCACATCCGGATGCGAGCACAGCATCTCATAGTTCTCCCGCACCAGGGTGGCTTGGTGCAGCTCGTAGTCCTTCATACCTTCCTTTCCCTTATCCGTGTACCAGATTATGCGCAGCGAGCCCGCCAGAAGCGGTTTGGGCACGATGCCGGTCCATGCCGTGTAGAGCTGGCCGCGCAAGAAGGAGAGGCCGGAGACGATGTAGGAGGTGTTTTGTTCGGTGGGGTGAGAGTCTAGGAATGTGGTGGGCGTGCCGATATCCATCATGGTGAAAAAGCTTCTAGGATGTGCAATTTGATTTTGTTGTGTTGGGATGCAAAGAATTGGGAATTGATATCTGAAGGTCTGGAAGCCGATGATGATAGTGGGGCCGCGCTAATTCTCCAATTACTGTACTGAACCTCCTCAGGATCCTTACTTTTATTCATCTTCACATAAATATTTTACTAGGAAGAAGTAACCTTATTAGGGGAGAAGGGCATTAATTCGATTCCACGAAGTTTCGCAGCAATGATTAGTAGCTTTATCAAAAGTAGTTCTGATACTTCGAAAATATGCCGAGCAATCCCCAGTTAGTATTCTATGCCTCCTGAAGATATTTCCAAAGGGATTTAAAGACCCCGGCGACAAAATACTTACCATTTGTTCATCTACAACCAGTGCTACACTCTTTGAACTATTAGGGAACTTACCTCAAAAGATGGATATCGTTTCATACGAAGTAACTGCATCACCATTTGCGGAACAAAGGAGGAAGCCAGTCCACCGAAACTGGACTGAGAGGAGATGTCAAATTTAAAAAATCAATTAAGTCTTCGAAGACGTTATCTAAACTCAAACGCTAACGGAAAGATATCAATCGTTGGGTCTTGTAAATCATGAAGGCGTAATGTTACAAGCCGTTTCAAGAATAGCTAGGAGGTCCTCCCTGGGGAGGTGGTGGATAGAACATCTGTGGTTCGGCATGTGGGTCTTGGGCAGCGTGAAAGTTTGATCCCTGGGGAGGTGGGGGATAAAACATTTGTGGCTCTGTCGTGTGCGTAGCATGTCCCTCTTGGGTAGCATGGACATTTGAGGTCTGGGGCGGTGGAGCATAGGTATTTTGTGCAGTGTGAGGAGGTGGTCCTGGAGGTGGAGGTGGATAGTATGGTTCAGATCCTGAAGCTTGGGTGCCTCCAGGATATGCAGCGTGGCTACTTTCGGCAGCAGTAGCCCCAGATGGATGCTTGTAATCCGCGGGGTAGCTACTTTGAGGGTTTGCCTGCGGTGGGGGACCATAGGATGTTTGAGAATCCGAATTTTGAGCAGCTCCAGGATCGTAGCCAGTTCCAGCTGTTGCAGCTCCAGATGAGTGCTTGTAATCTGTCTGAGGAGCGTAAAAGCCTTCTGGAGGGGCAAAATGTGCTTGCTGTTCGGATGTTGGGTTCGAATTGTGCTCCACGGCTGACTCTGATGGAACAGGATATTGATCGACTTGTTGCAGTATCGTAGGATTGACATCCGTCCGCCCCTCAGCTTGCTTCAAGACCTCCATCAACAGCCTTGTTTCCGTGGGGACATTTCTGACATTCCCCGTTAGAATGCTGCCAACAGGCAATCTTTCTCCGTAGAATCTCGCATTCTCATCCTGTCTTTCCACGATTATGGTCCCATCAGCCTGGACCCCAGCGTATAATCCCCGGCTTTTCATATAACTGAACACCGGCTTTCGATGCTTCAACAGTTCGGATTCCAATATTCCACCTGTCCCAACTGGGCCCGCAACAGCTGATACCTCCCCACCGAGCGATAATCGCACCTTGCTAAAGGCCTCCAGCGCCTTACGATCGTTAATCACAATGACACAGTCGTAAATGTCAATTCCAGCCATCCAGCCAACTCCTAGAGTATGAACTAAGATCCCAGATGGAGGCGACCAGCTTCCATCTTCCTTCCGTGCTATCAAAACGCCTGAGCCACCTGCTCCCGAGACCCAAAGTCCTGTTCGCATGGTACTGAATATTGCCAAACCGACACATTTCTGGATAACCTTCTGAGGAATCTTGACGAGGACTTTCGGTTTGGTCTTTGGGCCTGGAGATCCGGGTTTGCTTGTTGGTTGTTCGGTATAGAATCCATCCTCTGCAAGTAATCGATTAGTATTGGGCATTAGAAGGAAGTAGGGGGTCCATACTGCAAAAGGACTTTAGGATTCGCGCTGCCTTATCGCATTCCGGTCCTAATTGCGTTGGCCAGAATGCTTCCGAGCCGATCTTGTTGGTGAGTTTGTTGACGGGCGCACCGAGTTTCTCGAATGCGGCCCAGCCTTTATCGAATGTTGCTTTTCCACCATACTTCGCTTTCTCCCAAGCAGATGGTTTGTGTGCTTGCTGCTGTTGTTCTGCCATATTGAAGACGACGAGAGGAATGCGTTTTGGGGTTCGTAGATGGGTGGAGGTTAATGACAAGGCAAAAGGTCAAGGGTAAGAACTTGGTTATTGACAGTTGATATATATGACAAGGGCGGGACCCCGCAGCGGGGGCTCGGTGTGAATGACGAAAGGCCGCGAGTTTCAGCCACAATGTTGGGCACTAATTGTAAGGGGTCGTCCAATAATTATTACCCTTTTTGGCCCTAATTTGATCTCAGCCACAATTCGCTTGCTGACTCCTTAGAGGCGCAAGCTGTCATCTCGCTCGCTCGGGTTTCTGTCGTCAACATTCGCTTTTGTATTCTGTATATGCCACTGAAGCAAGGAGTAGTTCTCTTGATGGTCGTCGATATTGTTTTGTCTCTGGATAGGATACTTTGCGACAGTCGTAGAGCTATAGCGATGAGATGCTTCTCCTACAAGGATGTGTGTGGAAGCTTAGGGCAGATATCTTCCATTTCATAGGTACAGTAGTATTGCACAGAACGCGTTCTAAATATACATGATTTTATTTCCCTTCCAGCTACATTTCTCCACAACGAACTCGCGGTCAACAAAATCAGTCCTCAACAAAAGCTCCCACTCCAAAAGTCTTGGTGTCCCGGTTCGGAATATTCTACTTTCTCCCTGCTCAAAGTGTCAGTTTAATTGTCTATCTCGGCTCATCAGATAAAAGCATACAATTTGTTGAAATTCTATCCTTGTTGCCTCGCTTTGGAGGACAGACCGGCGCCGAGCCGTGACACTCGTACACAGAGACTGCCGCAATTGGTAAAAAAGGGTATATTGACTGTTCATAGCATTGCGCTATAATTGCTCCATTGTTCCACCCCCCTCAACGGCGTGCTCCGAACGCGAAATATCAGAATCATGAACGACCGGGATGTGTAAGGTCTGCACTGCAAGATAGAGGGACGTATGCATCTGCGTATGGCAACATATATCCCCCGCAACGACAGACATGCACTACTTCAGCATCTACTCTCGTATGATCAAGATTCACACTTTATATTCGACTTCTTCTCTCATCGTTTTGTATAGCCAGCAGAACGACATGCCAACGCTTCAATTTCCCGGCGCGATGGGACAACAAGAGCATACTCTGCACGACAGGTTAGTCAGCCGAAGCATGTAGAGGGATGTCAAAACAATACTGACTTATCAAGGTAGTAGAACGTAGGGTGGTCAGATGGACAGCCAGCATCCTGTTCAATAACAGCACCTTCATTCGGACAATTCTGACATACCCCGCCGTCGTAGTCCGGGTATGCACTCATGGGAGGATATGCCGTCGTTGCGGTTGATGTAGCTACTGCACTCGTAACCGTGGTCAAAGTTGGCTGGGAGTCGGCAAGTGCAAGTGTACCCAGTGCAAGCCAGGTCCACAGATATGCTTTCATTTTTGTAGAATTCGTTGGTACGCTTTTAGGGAGGTGAGTTGTGTTTTCAGGAGAAGGAATTTGATTCTTAGGAAGTTCTCGAGATTATGCGAGTGCGCGGTTGCAACAGCAGTATAAATTGTTACCTAGGAGATGATGTATTCGGAAAGTTTACTTTTCAACAGATGTAAACGCTATGTATTTGACCATTCTGGCGATCCTGATCTGGCAAGCTCGACAGCGCTTACGAGAGTTTTACAACGACAGCCGCCGACCCGCAGGGCCGTATCCTTCAGGCCAAGGTGAGACCCGCTAAAATTAGAATGACTCCCGGAATAGAAACTTGTAAATAAATTCGTACAGTAAGGTTGATAAGTATGGATGCATGATCGAATTGTCTCCCACTTTTCATTAATCCTATATTTCGTTGCGTTTTGATAACGACGAGCAGATAACTTCCAAACTCCGACTAGTACTAGTATCAAAAGTATCAAGTATAACAAATACCATCTTGAAATCTATAGATAATCCCGCCAACCAGCGTCGTCAAACGAACGACCAATGTCAGGACCTACATTTCTTTCTTTCTATGCTTAATTAACACCAGGGCGCAGCAAACTGACCACGCCAAAAGAGATCGATACACGTGTCGAGAATATCTTCAGACGCAGCATGAAACTCCAAGCTCTGGAGACGATGGCTTTAAATGGAGTGTCGTTGTGAGGCTCGTAACATGTTGGCCATTCACGCGCGGATAGCCCGCATTTGCCGCCAGGGTTTCATACTACGCACCGAAGTCTACGACGATTGGCTAGACGGTTAAATATGGAAATAGAACGCTAGGGGTCCATGGAAGAAGCTTAAATCAACAGGCGGGTATTTTTCTCGAAAGGCATTGTTTGGAAGTTTCCTGCTGGTATGTTTTCGCGATCAGAAAGGGGGTACTCTGTTATATCTTTCCATTTCTCTCTTAAATTCTCAATGGTAAAAATATCAATAGAGTCATTACTCTAACTTCAAAGTCTCGTGTTATTATTATAGTTCCAGCTATGAAAACGGGTTTGTCCTACCGTGACTCGCTATCTCTGTTCTGCAAATGCATCTGGAGAAGTCTATTAAGATAATACAAAGAGAGATATTAAGATATCTAAGCATCGCAATGTTTCCTATACTAACAACCTTTACTAAAGCCGTTGGTCATACGATATTGTGTGGGTATATCTTACGTTATACCCCGGAGTAGAACAACTAGGTAGCCCCCTAGTGGTCGCAAGCCTCAAGGCGCTCTCTTGCCCGCTGGCCCCTCTCAACAGCAATCTCAGCAGCTCTCACAGCCCGTGCGGCCGCCGGCCTCAAGGTCTTCTGCTGGGAGGCGGAGGGTACGGTCGATTTGCGGATGTTGCGGCGCAGTGGTCATCTTTCACGATGATCGGGTCTGACGGACATATAATATACAAGAATTTCAATTCAAGGCCGCATCCGTCCTTGGCTTGCAACTCTATCTCAAAAAGTGCGGGGTATGATCACGTGTTGGGCTTAAAGTATCCTCCGTAGTGCGTGACCGGAAGGCGGGATCTTCGTCTTGGCAGGGGGGTTAGTTAGACTTCAAACATGACGCTGTGTGTCCAGTTTTTCATCTCCACTTTAACTTTGTCTTTTCAATTTGTCTTTTTCTCTTCTCCATGACTGGTTTAAACTTGTCACTTATCGAACTTATCTCGGTCTCCCCGAACCCCCAAAATCGCACCACAATTTCTGCCCCCATCAATCAAGTGCTAACAGGAAAGGAAAGTACCACCACCCTCCTTTGTATCAACGGAACGATTTCCTTGTTTTCTCTCCTTTCTTTCCTCTCTTTCATTCTCGCATCTCTCGAGACAATCCAAAACCCTTCAATATTCCCAGCATGCCACATCACCCAGAGAGTGATGCAGACGCAGCCCGTCTGGCTAACCTTGGCCACAAGGGCGAATTAAATCGCAACTTCTCTCCTCTTTCTATGCTGGGCCTCGCTTTTGCAATCTTGAACAGCTGGACCGCTCTCGCTGCAAGCTTGTCGTTGGCCTTGCCAAGTGGTGGTCCAACATCTGTGTTATGGGGACTGATCAGTAAGTCGTGCAAAAAGTCTCGGCTATACCAAACTGATAATTTTTCAGCCGCCGGCGTTTGCAATCTTTGCCTTGCCGTTTCGCTCGCCGAGTTCCTTTCTGCCTACCCTACCGCAGGGGGTCAATATCATTGGGTCGCTGTGATAAGTTGGAAAAGATGGGTTCCTATTCTAAGCTGGATCACTGGCTGGATTAATGTTTCTGGTTGGATAGCATTAGTTTCATCTGGGGGGTTGCTTGGAAGTCAGCTGATCGTGGGAGTCATATCCCTCATGAATCCCACTTATGAGCCTCAAAGGTGAGCTAATTCTCATATGATTCTTCATAACTATTTCACAGGAGGTGCGAGTTTAGAGGACCCTTGGAATCTAGGGTAGTTGTGTTGGCTTCTGGACTAGCGCCCGAACTAGCACTAGGCAGCTTGACCCTTCTTGAAACGTGCACTATTTACTTTGCTGACTCGTCTTGCAGATGGCATCAATTTCTTATTTATATTGGATACAATCTGGTTGCATTCTTAGTTAATGCATTCATGACCGATGCATTGCCTATTATCACGAAATCCGCATTCATGTGGTCGCTGGTGGGATTCGTCGTGATTTCGATTACTGTTCTGGCTTGTGCATCGCCGGAGTACTCCTCTGCGGAGTTCGTATTTACTGAGTTTTTGAATGAGGTAAGCTTGCCTTCCTTTGTATTATCTTGCTGTATTCCTTCGAGGAGGGAGAAGCGTCTGAGCTCTCAGAAACCAATTCCGGTTATCTTTGTAAATGGCTCTTAGGACTGCTTCAAAAAAGAAATCTCGGCTCCCTTATAACTTATCGCATGTGCCCTGCTAATTATTTGTACGAATTAAGACTGGCTGGCCTGACGGAATATCGTGGCTACTAGGTCTCCTACAAGCTGGGCTTGGACTGACAGGTTTTGATGCGGTGGCTCACAGTAGGTCCTTCTCTTCATGGCCTGACGTCTGCTAATATGGCATAGTGATCGAAGAAATCCCCAACCCTGAAGTCGAGGGCCCGAAAATCATGATCGCTTGCGTTGGCATTGGTATCTTCACAGGATTCATCTTCCTCATGGTTCTCCTTTTCGTAGCAGGACAAATCGATGGTCCTGATGGCGTGATTGAGTCAACGGCAGGGCCGCTACTCCAAATATTCTACAACGCCACTGGAAGTAAGGCTGGAGCAATCTGCCTCTTGATGTGAGGATATCTAGCTTGGGCTTTCATTCTCTGCTGACTGATCTAGATTCCCTCTCGTGTGCCTCCTTTTCGCAACTACCAGCATCATGACTACATCGAGCCGAATGACCTACGCGTTTGCCAGGTTTGTACTTACCTTACCAATCAGAATTTTACTGACATGGACACAGAGACGGAGGTCTTCCCGTATCTCGCTTTTTTGCCAAAGTCCACCCTCGACTTGATCTGCCCCTCAATGCTCTCTATCTGACAGTTGTACTGGTGGTCATATTCGGGTGTATATTCCTAGGGTCCAGCAGGTACTTGATTCAGCTCTTTTCTTACAAGGTGGAAGCTAACCTGACTTAAGCGCGTTCAATGCCATCATTTCAGCCTCGGTCGTTGCCCTTGGCGTTTCATATGGCATTCCTATCGCTATCAATTGCATCCGTGGAAGATCCATGCTCCCAGAGTCACGGCCCTTCAAGCTATCTCCACTAGTTGGGTGGACTGCGAATCTGGTATGTTGAACCTCTGTTGTTCAAGGTTCATGCTGACAGTAACCACTAGATCGGTCTTGCGTATGTGATTGTGACGACCGTCCTTTTCTTGTTTCCACCAGATCTTCCCGTGACCGGATCCAATATGAGTATGCACTTTTTGATCTCCTAGCCTTTAAAATCCATTCCGCAATATTTATGATGATACGGTATACTAATTATTTACAGATTATTGCGTCGTCGTCTTCGCGATTATCCTAATCATCTCAATAATCCAGTGGTTCGTAGACGGCAAGAAGAATTTCACGGGCCCCCGGATCAATATCGAGGGTTTACAGAATGGAGAGGTTATAGGGGTAGACCCGATATTGGCGATGCCAGACTCGAGTTTGGAAGAGCAAGGAAAAAAGATCTAAGGTAATCTGTATGTATCTTGGTCTGTACTATAGATGAAATCAACCTTTGACAGTGGACTCTCCTCAACCATTTAAATTGATATTTCAAATATACGCGAACGGCTGTCTTATGTTTTTGACATCTCGTTTATGAATTCTTTGGTTTTATGTCTCCACCTATCATTCCGGGCTAAACACTAGCTGAGCCTCGTCTCCAACAAGATATTTCTTCTATGCTAGTACTATAATTCAATAATTGTGAAGGAGTAATCTAGGAAGCATTTTAGTATATATTAGGTGTCATGGTTCATTAGATATGTCTTGAGTCGGTTTCTCCCAAGTAAAATCATCCTTGTGTTACCGTGGAGCATTTCCCGTAAGTTCCTCCGCGCTCCGCACTACGCCACAACTTATATCTACCTAGGTACTTGGTCTTGTCACTTTCAACCCCATTTTCTAGAGAACGACGGTTTCTATCGTGAGATACCTAGTCTTGAAATATACAAATAACTGTGAAGAATTTTTCGGTCTTTGTTTACATAATCAACAGCGCTAGCATGGAATACGTTAGGTAAACAATCTGTTACAGATCAGGTTCACAGTAATAGAGCTGATATGTATACCTCAAACAGATTGGGTGATTCGGGGCTCTACATCTCAAAGATCATCCTTGGCACAGCTGGCTATGGCTCTTCCAGGTGGCAGGACTGGATCCTGGAGGAAGAAGAAGCATTGCCATTGCTCGAACACGCGTTCAAAGTTGGAATAAACAGTTGGGACACACTTCGTTCCCTCATCCTTTCAGAATCCTCAAAGCTGATTGATATCATCTAGGCAGACGCATATTCCAATGGAGGCTCGGAAGATATTATTGGCAAAGCTCTCAAAAAGTAACCTACGAAATTCCTCGGTCGGAAGTCGTTATACTCTGCAAGATTTTCTACGCCATTGATCCTATCAAGCAATCTCCCATATCAGAACTGATGACAAAAGACAAGCAGGGTCTCGTCAACCGCGTCGGCCTTTCCCGAAAGCACATTTTCGACGCCGTGGAAGCTAGTTGCGAAAGACTGGGCACGTATATCGATGTGCTGCAAGTCCACCGATTGGATCGAGACACACTAGCTAAGAAAATCATGAAGGCGCTGAACGATGTCGTGGATCGCGTTGCTGAGCTGGCGGAGAAATACGGTGTGCCGATGGCTACTATTGCACTTGGGTGGTGTCTGAAGAAGAATATCTATCCTATCTCGGGTCTTCACAGCATTGCGCGGATTGACGAGGCTGTGTCTTCGGTGGGCTTTCGGCTGACTGATGGAGACTCTGCTTATGTTGAAGAGCTTTACGTTCCGAAAGAAGTAATATCATAAGAGCCAGAAACAGCTTCCGAAGATATACAAGGACTAGTGATGTAGGTCTTTGTCGTCAGTTGATCCTAATTTTCAGAGCATCAATATTCAGGTGGCGGAGATTGGCCTACACGAGACGGTCTTTCCAAATGCGTGATGTTATTGTAATCTTACTGTAGCGGAAACTTTTGCGGTACTTCTCCCGTTCTCTGGCGTCACGGGCTGCAATGGGATTCTCTCACGAACCATTTTGTCGTGACGTGTTCGTCGCTGTTCGACCAGTAGAACCAATGAAAAATATATTTCAAAAGCTGGATAGAAAGAGAAGAACGACGACGTGTTTTCTGGAATGTTTTCCTGATGGATCGCTTCTGCAGCATCGCTACAGGATGGGACTTCTCTCCGACCAGCGCTGATGTCAGGAGACGACTGCCATGCGAGGGCGCGTTATGGGAGGAGGGAAATCCACTCAACACCCCAGCGCCCTACTTTGGGGTTGCCGAAGAAGTCGACAAATAGTGCTCTTCCTACCTCGTGACCTGAACTGGACGACCAAGCATCAATTGGAGGATTTGCGTATTGTATCGAGGCATCGGGAAGCTTGAGTCTCGTTGGTACATTCTTCATACGCCATGCCGTTAATGTCTCCAGCATCCACGATGTGCAAGTGTGGCTGATGAGATTCAAAGAACTCGACTTGCGGCTAGTACAGTAAGTGTCAATCAAGCTTCCTCCGTGAGTAACCAATTTTAGAAACTTACACCCTTCACCAGGCTGGCGCGAAGCCTGCGCTTTGAATAGTGATGGTATCATGGACCTGAACTTAACGTTGGCACACATAACGCACAATACGGCAGTCGGTCTTTTGTATCAAGGGATTTCCTATCCTTTACAAGAATGGCAATCAAGTCCAATCCGCCCTTCAGTGTCCAGTGCCGAAACGTGCTTGACTGCTGCAACGGAAGTCGCCGTCATCGCAGAGAAATATTTGCAGGATTACATATCTCTCACAAACCCCCAGTCCGCGTTCTGTCTTTTCATGAGTGGGAAAATGCTTCTGGCTCACTCTCTTCACTTCAGCACGTCTCTTCCACCGCAAATTGAATTATTGACGAACAGTCTATTTGAGATTTCACGGCGCTGGAATGGGCCAATGAAAAGCGAAACAGACAATCTTGCATCCGAATTTGCCTCCAGATTAGTCCAAGCCCGGTATAAAGGCCTGGATTCCTTGGATATCCGTCAAGCAGCGTATTCGGAAGAAAAATCAGTGATGGTATGAACCTTACCACTGGCCCAAACATGCGACCAGGCGCTAGCAGCCTCTATCCTATTCCAGGAATCGCAGGTACCGCGCTGCCGCTATCTAGTAGCCCATTGAAGAATGACGAAAGAGGAGACGGCAACATGGAATCCACGATGATCATAGACCAAGAGGATTCGCCAGACAGTATATCACTCGCATTCCCTCCATTACCACCGGTCTTCCAACCTCACCATGCCAGCAACTCGCAGACAAGGATTTCTTCGCCAGTGTTAAGCGGCATGGATGCCAACACATGCTACAGTCAACATGGAGAAACAGGCTTTGGCTCTACTTACCCCGACCCAAACGTAATGGGATATGGTGCTGGCACTGGGAACTTAAACAGTGCATAATATCACAATTTGGAGGCCTAATTTCAGTAGTCATATTGGTTTACAACCCTTCTTATGTACAAGGAAAAGCTATTCTTGGCTACTAGGTTCCTACAAAGATCCTCGAATAATTTGATCTGATAATACTGAGTATATTCTTCACCCTCGTGCTAGACTTGAAGAGTGGCGCTTGTCACATCGCTACTCAGAGTCCCCATCTTCCTGGCACATGTTCAAGATGTCGTTTTTCTGTCCATGAGACCTCAAGTAATCCTCTAAAGTGGTAAAGGGGCTTAACCGAGACACGTGAGGAGTGCCGCCTCTAAAAGTGAGAAAGCTTAAGTACATCGATATCTGTAACTATACATCTTAACTCAAACACTAAGGGACTTCTACCAGAACTTCTAAGAGGATAAAGGGGATAGCAATACGATGGCATTGATCTTTAGCGCCTACTAGTGAATTCCTAGTCACAACATACCTCATACATATCATATACTTGTCAATCAACAGTATTTTACTATTCAAAGCCAATGATGCTCCATGTGATTGATTTTAAAAAACATTCGGACTCATGTCTTCAATTGTCCCCATATCGTGCTCCAAAACTCAAGCTGGGCACTTTCCTAATTATCGACCTCGATCTCACTTTTTCCAAACCTGAATACAAAATTACTCGGACTATTAGAATAATCAGGCCATTCGGGAGTTCCTTGAATACCGTGGTGATTGGGGTCCAAGTCATGCACGAAAGATATCCATGATCTTGACACCAGGTTGGAAAGATCATAGTACTCGCTATGCGGACCGATCCAATTGGAGTTAGCTGTGCTGGCACCTGGGGTCGATATTGAATACAAAGCAGATCTTCTCCTTTGTTAGCATTGAGTATAATGTCTTAGGGAGGGGCTAACCTCTGAGTAATAGGTTGCGAATACAGGTGCCACAGTCGCCACGTATTCCTCAATGCCTTTCCACGGCGGCTGGTCAAAACGATAGTTGTATACAGGATTCCGCGCATGGTTCGGTAAGGATGCGTAATATTTTGTAGAGAACCGGCGTCCTGCATGAATCACTTCATCCCCGACAATGGCAGCTCTTCGTTTATACATATATACTTGATCAGCAAATCGCTCCGATCCAGTGTTGAAGGGACACCCTTGTGTTGGATCATCGTGATACAAGTCCATGATCTTCGAAACAGTGCTGTTGCTGAGTCCATTTCCCATTCCGGAAACCATCGCACTGATATCTCCAGATGTGTTGAGACTATTTCGCGGGCCGAAAAAGCTAGCAGTACCCTCGTCCGTGTTCATCCCAGCTAGTATAGCAACAGATACAACTTTTCCTTGGCTGAATGATGTCGAGGGAAGTTGGGTGAGGAATTCCCGTCGAGGACAGGAGTCATGACAAATGGGGAGAAAGCGTCAAATAGCGTTTCGTAAGGAACAGTTCGAAGACAGTCCAGTGGATCAGCTGCCTCTGAACATCCTACCGTTTCCGTAACATTGTCAAAAATTGGTTGGTATGTCGTTTTGAGCTGCGCAATGGAGTTAACTGCTAATCAGCACACGCAAAACCTAATATATGTCGAGGTCACTTTCTTCCTGGACCTAAAGCATTGCCGCTTTCTAGTATTGCAGCTCTGAAAAGGCCATCATGCTTGCCGCCAAAGGCAGTGAGGTGGTAGCCTACGCTGAATCCGCTAGCACTTTCCCCTGAGATGGTGACCTTCTTTGGATCCCCGCCAAAAGCCCATACATTTTCTTGTATCCACTTGAGTACTTGAGTGCGATTCGCTGATCAGAAAGCCCAATTTTTAATTCGCCAGCTGCGACAACCTCTTCAGATGCCAAGAATCCCCATCCTCCTACACGATAGTTGATAGAAATCACTATGATAGGTTTGTCAATCGCAGCAGATGCATTAACAAGGTATGAGGTGTTGTATCTCGAATATGCACTTCCCCCAGCATCGAATCCTACGTCATGTAAATAAGGAGTAAATTCAGGAGAGGGAAGACCGCCGCAAGAGCCGTCCAACCAAGCGCTGCGACAACATGTCCTTGGTCTCTGCCTGCCTCGGCACCTTGGCCTGTCTCGGGATCGTAATTGCCGAATCAATCACCACCGAGGTCATTATGGTATGCGTTTTAGAGCATAGTTGTACTTTTTGGTTTTAGTAGAGACCATCTCATTAATAAAGGGTAGACTTACCATGGAGAGATCATCGAGATAAACAGCGTATGATAGAAGAGCTTCTATACTAATCATTGCATAGTTTGCTTGTCCTATGATGATCGATTGCCGTGCAAACAGCCAGTAGAGCTGATTCGAGAAGCCAGACCCACTGGAAGCTTGCGCACCTGGCTCAACCCAGTTCCCTTCCCATCTCATGATTTCAGCAGCATTTACAAACATGTCTCCTTCAAGACCCACCAAGAGTGAGGTATCGGTCCCAATAACGTTTGTAAGATTCGATCCCCAAGCGTCAAGTATAGTGGTAGAACGGTCCCACTGGCTCTGGTTTTTAGTTATGTACCACATGACTGCATTTTGATATGCCACGCGAACATCATTAGTGAAGCTAGTGTAGTTGCTGCATGGCCCTAGACAGATAATGCTCTTTGGCCCTTGCATTTCAAACTAAATATTATATCAGCAATTTCAAATGTGGAGTAGGAGATGGATTTCACGGAAGCTTGGGAGAAAAAATCTGTGCTGAAATTGACAGACGCGGTCTTCCATGGATCGAGCCCATGAGTGACACCAAGTATAATTCGTTCCAAATCATCATGAGTATGCCATAGGCCAGGGTGGATGAATTGCCCGACCCTGGTCTTTGCTCCGAATATATTTCCGACTGGATTAATTGGCCCATTGAGTATTTGAAGACCGTTGAGACCGCTTGTTGCAAAGCCGGTCTGCACAAAGCATCCTAGCAAAGCAATAAATACCAAGCTCTGCACCTAATCAGCGGAATTTCTTAAATAATAATAGAAGATTTGGACTGGGCATATTTTAAATTACTAGTCAACTGATTACCATACCTTCATAGTTGGAATCGGGGTGCTCAAGTGGGTTGTTGGCAGCTCTTTAGCCAGGACTCAAGATCGTACTTTTGACAGGGAAATATATTAACCATATTTATAGGAAAGATCTCCCAGATTAAGTACCCGTTGTAGAGCATGCACAGTATATGTCAGCTAGATGCTGGCAGTAGGATTTATGCACACCCCACATTCTTCAGTTGGCGATTTCCTCCGCAATCTGCAGCTGCATACCAAGAGGTTGAAATGACGGTCGAATCTTGCGTTCCACGCCCACCACGCGGGGGAAATGGCGGAACTGTTATCCACATCGAATCTAATTATAGACTTTACACTGTGATCTAGAAAAGTTTATAATAATCTAAAAGGTATTCTCCAGGTATTTTTCCAATCACGATTAATTGATGATTTAAGTATTTAGGACCAACAAGAGCTTTGTCTAAAGGATGCTTAAATCTGTTCCGGTTCATTCGTGAATCTGCCAGATTCATGAATATCCTACTTCATTCATAAATCTAACTAGTTCATTCGTGAATCCACGCTAAGATTCACGAATGAACTGGATTCACGAATGAACTAGTTTATTCATGAATGAACTGGTTTATACGTGAATCCAACTAAGATTCATGAATGAACTAGGGTCCTTGTGAATACCACTAAGATTTATGAATGAACTGGTTTATACGTGAATCTTAGTGATTTTCCACTATTGCAACTTTAGTCCTTAATCCTAAACTAGCTAAGTAGCCGCAGTCCTGCTCTGCATTTAAATGATAATGCACTATACATTTAACTTCATTTTTGAAGCAATTGCAGCGCTTAGTAGCGCATTTCCCCTTATATTTATAAGAGATAATCACGCGATCACTATTTGAATTATAAGGGCAAAAGAGTTTTTTTATGTGGGATCGCCTGCAAAGTCAACTCTAGCTTACTTTAGTTAGTGCAGATTCATGAATGAACTGGATTTACGAGTGAACTAGGGGGTATACGTGAATTTGTACTAAGATTCATGAATGAACTAGGTTATTCATGAATCTCCTATATTCACGAATGAACCGGAACAAATCTATCTCTGTGATTTTTTCCTGATTACTGCTCGATTCTTTCACCCCCCCACGTCCCCTATCTTGTAACCTTGTGGAGATGTTGATTATAATCTCGGAAGAAGTCTCGGAAAATGAAATATACAAGAATTATTATCTCTAAAACGCCTGGTCCGGACTTGAACCACGCGAAGTTTTACTTTACAAATAAAGGCGGGGTAATCCCGGGTTATTATTAGACTACCGTAGTTCGCTAAGAATACTTTCACCTAGTAATAAGTTCTTCGCTTTTATTACATCTACTCCTTCATAGAACGGTCTGAACATTTTCAAAAAGATTCTACTAAATCTCGAAAGATTCCTTAGATGCCTATGTATGCAACCGATTGGGTTCATTATTGTCTTTAATATTTTAAGCCCTATATTAGGTGCAACCATAAATAGCCATAGCTCTTAGCGGGGCTAATAAGTAGCAGGATTAGGAGAGGCTGGTATTAGCTCTATTTGCATTATATTAAGAAGTTCGTTTTACGTCGAGTAGCAGATCGCGAATCTATTACTAATGTAAGGATACATTTTTAGAGTTGCAGATGGAGGTATTATGATACTAAGGTAGAGTATACTAGACGGGGTGGGAGATTTAAAAAGGGGGGTTTGTGTCACGGGTCTACACTACATGTGACAATTTGCACTGAGGGGGCCTTAGCGCCATACTAGCGCAACCTGCGGTGCGGGTACCACTTCTATAATCCACCACCTTTTACCACCCTACTATGCAGTTACAATGTATTCTTCCTGAAATTGTAGCTGCTTAGAGGTTTGATTATTTAGGTCTACATCTTCGTATCCTATATAAGTAAAACAGAGCTAAAGCTCCCTATTCTGTAAAGTTGCCGGTTGCTGATGCTGATCGGTTGGTTGCACAGGGAACCCTCCTAACGTAATTGGGTGTGTGATCACGTTTTTTCGTGTGAAGCACGCGCCTCCTGCCCTGCCCTTGCGTCTTTCCTTCTCTTTCCTCTTCTATCTTCTTCCAACTTCAACTTCTCAACCAGCATCACCTTCTGGTCTCAGGGGAATCCACTCGAGAATCCAACGCAACTTGTCATTCAATTTCTGACCTTTCTTCCCTTTCGACCTCAATTCACTTCGACCGATTCATTCACCTTTGCACCTCCACCTCCACCTCCAGCTTGATTTCTTCTTTTTCTTGATTCTCAGCCGTCAATTTTGTGGGTGAAGCACTCCGATCATTCCATCTCCACCAACTTCAATATATACTGTTAGTCGTTGTTTCTGTCTTTATTATCGTTGCAAACGGCGAGAGTGCCTACAACTGACTATAGGAACAGTGCCAATCCATCCCATCCTATCCTACATCAAGAAAATGTGTAACATCAAATGGTGTATGGCATACCGAATGATCTGCCACAATCCTGCCAAATGGTTTGGTGATGCTGCCCTCGATGACAGAGACAAGGCTCTACTCACCGGAGATCTGGCTGCGTTCCTTGAGTACAGTAGCTCAAGCTACTTGCGAAAGATGCTATGTTTCTTCTCTCTGCTGCTGTTACTGCAGTATGGTCGCGCTAATTAGTGCAACATAGTATTGTACGAAGAAGGACGGCAGCGACTGCTTCCAACAACTTGACTGGACTGTCGAGAACAACGAACGATGCAAGGAATATGTCCATTCTGCAGGTGGAGAGTTGCATGGTTATAAGAAGTCTGGTTCATCTATTTGGCACTGGATGACAGGTGGACCTAACCCACCAAAGTTACCTTGGGACTCTTCATGTGCTGATAGTTCTAGTCAATGTCCACATCACAGGAGCCACTGGTGCCGGATTCGCTTGGGGCTTCTTGGCCACACAGGCAAAGAATATCCGTATATTCAAGGGTCATACAGAGACGTGCGACATTCATCCATGGGATGCCATGATCTTGAGGGACTGCACGCCGAATACTGATAATCTCTATGGTGTGGATGCTATTAGCTCTCGCAAGTGGGACGTTCTGGTGATGAAGATGTGTGAGGATCACGATCGTAAGGACTCTCTGAAGCACTACAATCACCTTTTAATATACCCACAGGCTAATACAGACTGATGGTAGATCCCTGGATTGTTGTCTCGGTCCAAGATGCTGGAGAGGCCTTGAGGTAGGGTTGTGCGTGTGGGGGACATACTTTAACGGATCGTGCTTGACGAGGATGGTTCCCGATGCTCCTTGAAACCGTCGGCATGGCATATTTCTTCTCTAGGCGCGATGCTTCACGTTGATCAGATTGGTCTTGCTTCACATTAATTTGCCTCACGTTGCAGAATAATACTTGATATTTTGGGAGGAGGGCTTATCTGAATAGCGGACACAGACTCAGAGCCTTTGCACCTATACTTCTCGAGCCTCATTCCATTCTATAGTTTTAGTGCTTTACCAATGCTATTTCATTGCTCATTCGTTGACCCTGTTTCGAATTTTAGACTTTTGACTTGACTGAGACATAACCAACTGTTCGAGATGTATTTAATGGCAGGTATCGAAGCCTTCCTGATAAATGTAAGCTGTCACCAAGATTCTACCCATCTGAGGAGCTGTCGAAAGACCTTTAAAATAATATTTGATACCCGCTGAGGACCGGAAGGCTGATGTTACGGTTGGAAGAGCAGCTGTCGGGATGGTGATGTTGAGGGCTGCTAGGAAAAGGCACTACTAAGAGAAATCTTTAATTTTGACTTGGGTGGATGTATAAAAGAAGTAAATTTTGTATGTCTGCATAAGGGTATGATGACTCACAAAGAGTGAAATACGGTTGCAATTAGTTGAACTTTGCTATAGGCCGGTTGATTATCTCCAAGTTGTGCCAGGGCTTTATTTAGAGCGAAGTCTTGCTATTTAAAATCAGGGTTGTCAATGGTCGTTTCATGTAGTCGAGCAGGAGTAGGCAAAGAAAGGGACAAGAGCTATGCCTTCAGTCCCGAGAACATCCACACCCGTGGCTTATGTATGAAGAAAAGAAACACTTTCTGTCTCGTTTTCGCCTGTTCAATATTACATATCGATATAGTTGAGTAAAATGATGTTGTAGTTGATACCAGCATTACTTGAGCGCAGCAAACTAGAACATTTTAGGCAAGCTGACATCTTCCATATGCTTTTTGTAGAAAAATACCATATGACTAGTCGTTGGTCTCAGCGACACCGGGTGGACTGTGGGTGGGGTGGAAAAGTGGATGCATTATCTACCTAGGTAGGTAGAATGGTTTCCGCTCTGTGAGCCTAAATATACCTAGGTAGGAGGTAGGTACGCTAAGGTAGTGCTAATTCCCCCCCATCACTTTCACGTGACTCTCAATTTGCCAAACCTGCGTAACATTACATACCCGAGAAAGGATCGTGCTTTTAAATTATCAGATAAACCCGCAGTGAACCTGTTATTCTAAATTGCCCATCTTTTATTTTATAGGATTAAATACTTGCAGGGTGACGTTTTCATTAAAAACGTCGATACACGAGCTTCAGTTACTTCACTAATACAAGTACGAACGGAGCCACATCTGTCAGCCACGCCAAGTCGGGGTAGGGAAAATACTTTGTAGGTACTTTATGTAGGAAAGATTGGCAGAAAATGCAATGCTACAGTAAAAGTTGCGAGAGCCAAGTTGCCAAGTTGCCAACTTTCAAGCCGTGTTGCCAGGATCATGTTCCCCGGTTTTCAATGTTTCCCGTTTTCTAACCCCTGCACAAATGCGTCATAATCCACAACCACCATATACAGGATTTGCCCGCATCCTTTTTGTTTTTCTCTATAAAGCATTCGGAAAATCTATCTGTGAGGAATTACACTTCTCTTTTCTACAAACCGTCTCTCTCAATTATCTATCATCAGGTATACACCAAACCCTATTTGCTCCACGAACTATGTCTAACGAGTATGTGTCCCAGCTTCCCATCCACCCTTTTCGATCCCGAGTCTGATATTTTTGCGTAGCAAAAGCAACCCAGGAAAGCAGAAGCAGAGGTCCCACAAGAGGAAGAAGAAGAGCAAGAGCAAGAGCCAGAGGAACAGGTCGCTGAGCAAACAGAAGTCGAATCTGAGCCTGAAGAGAACGATACCAAAGTAGACAACGAGGACGAGGATACCGAAACCAAGAACAAGGACGAAGAGACCAAACCCAACAAGGACGAAGATACCAAACCCAACGAGGACGAGGATTATCAATCGGAACAAGAGTCAGAGCTACAGGTCCAATCAAAAGACCAACCACCGCAGTCCTCCGAACCCGAACCAGAGGTCAAGCAACAGAAGCCCGCAAAAAAGAACCCCCCTACCAAGACTCAAGCACCCCCTGCCGCCAAGAGAACAATGGCAGATCAACAACAGCAATCGGAGAAGCAGCTCCAGCGTCAAGCTCAGCCCCCGCCTCAATATCAACCTAGACCTCAGCAGCATCAGATTGCGCCACGTGCAGAAGGATACAGGCCTCCTGCTGTCCGAGAATCCCGCATCAAGGACCGCCCACCGCCAAAGAGTACTGCATCAGACAGTGCGCTGAGGATTAAGATCGAGCTTGATCTGGAGGTTGAGGTTGATTTGTATGCGAGGGTCAAGGGAGATGTCACTATTGGATTGATGTAGAATGGTGGATTTGGTATGAAAGAGATAAATAAGGGATTTGTTTGCCTGAACATGGGACTTCATTTCTGACTAGCTTGGGAGTTTGCGATGACATAGGTTTAATGACATTTTGTATAAATAGGGGTAACAAATACAGTACGAGTAACTTTTGAGCATCATGGAGGGGTAAAGCCCCGCTTAGTCACGTGATTTGACAAAAATTGTGTTCTCTGATATTGAAATTTTTTATCAGTAGAGAGCGTAGATGTTGGTATCACAAGGTGATCACTTCACTACAATTGTAGGTCCGTAGGTTATGGTCTTGGTGGTTGCATTCGTATTAATCAGTTAGCTAGCAAAGATGGTGGGATGGTTGCAACGCGATGAGGTTATCGCCCGTTGCTGACTAAGCTAACACCGAGTCACATGACTAGAAAGGCTCAGTGACATATTCCCGAAACAGTAGACTAGGCTATTGAATCTTATCAAATCTGGTTTGGAAAGCGGATCTCTAAAAGTAAAGTAAATAACTCATGGATTTCTGGAATTAACGGAGCACATCTAAACCGGAACAGCTTATTCTCCGACTGCCGGCATCTTTGCTATCATTTTCTCACACAACCCAAACAAACTACTCGCGTTTGTGATATCCAGTGTCGTCAATTCTACGCCCATTTCAACGCGCACCCAATTTCTCACCTCGACCGCGCTCAGACTATCCACCCCATAGGCGCTCAAACTCTTCGCTGGCTCCATGGCCTCGGTCAATCGCAACGTCTTCGTAAACTGCATGCTTAGCACTTCTAATCCCGCTGCCACAAGGGACGATTTGTCTGCTTTATTTCGATGTAGTAGCAGGAATGTCTGAACGGCTTTGGCATCCTCGTCTCCGGCTTTAGAACCTTTGTGCTGATCCCCAGAATTGTGATTCGAGAACAAGGGGCTGAACCGGGCATCGCTCTCGAGATCCGAGCCTTTTTGCTGTGGCAATGCGATACCTATGATGAGCTGAGTTGCGCTTTCAGGGTTGATTGGCTGTGTTTGCTGGAGGATTGAATATTTGAACATGCGGCGGACCATATTCTCATTGACACCTAGCCAGATCCTGTTGTCCATCCGCTCTTGTATTCCCCCTTCCCTGGCTGCAAAGCCGACTTCTTCAATGATGCCCAGGTCAAGCGCGTGGGCTGGAAGACCCTCAGAGTGGCGGTAGCTCGCAAAAGCATCCATGAATACGTTGGCTGCAGAATAGTTGGCTTGCGCCTTTTGTCCGACGATTCCAGACATGCTAGAGAGAAGGGTGAAGAATGACATGGGAGATTTGTGTGCCAGACTGGATCTGTGGAGGTTCCAGGTTCCTTGCACTTTTGCTGAGGCCGCAGTGTTATAATCCTCCAATGTCATCGCCTCGAATGGTTTGTCCTGATCAATTAGCTTGTCATTTTGATATTGGAGAGAGATGTACTTACTCTGAGTATCACTGCTCCTTGTATAATTCCTCCCACGGGATGCGTTGCTGCTTTGAAAGCGCTCTCAACATCCTCCGTGTTGGTTACGTCGGCTTTTGCCTCTTGAACCTCACACCCAAGCGCATTACAATCTCTGACTATTGCTTGCGACCTTTCGTCGGAAATACCACTCCGAGTCATGGCAATTATATACTTCGCGCCATGCGCAGCCATATAAACAGCCAGACTTCCGCAGATGCCCTTGAGTCCACCTACGATCAAGTAGGAGACATTTGATTGGAGAGAAATTTCATGCATCGCCGGACGGATAGGTACCGTTGTGGTCATTCCCTTCTCGCCATCGGTGATTACTACCTTTCCAATATGACGACCATCACGCATGTGGGCAAACGCTTCCGGGATACTATCAAACCCAAAGCGTGTGACTGGGTTGATTGGCTTGATGTGGCCTCCCGAGAGCAAATCAAAGCATCGACTCAACAAGCTAGCCACAGTGCATGGAGAGAGTTTTTGAATCGCTACCGACCTGTACGAACAGTTTCGGTCAAAGGGCTCCATCGACAGATATTGACGGTCGAGAATGTCCTTGTTGCCTATCTCCACCATGGTTCCACTGTCTGCGCATATACGCCAGGATTCATCCAACAATTCTCCAGTGAGAGAATTGATAATGAGGTCAATTCCCTTGTTTTGCATGCTTGCTTTGATTTTCCGGGCAAAATCTGTTGTTCTGGAAGAGAATATTCGATCGTCGCGAAGGCCAAATGTCTCCTTCACAAAGCTGCGCTTCTCGTCACTGCCCACGGTGACATAAATCTCAGCACCTATATACTTTGCAAGGTAGATGCATGCGATACCAACACCGCCTGCAGCGGCATGGATGAGGATAGACTGGCCTTTCTGGAGATTTCCAACGTTGAAAAGGCAGTACATTGAGGTAAGGTAGGCGATTGGTACAGTCGCGGCCTCTTCGAATGACAACGAATTTGGGATGTGGTGAACGTATTGAACCGGACATTGCACTCGATTGGCAAAGGTTGCTTGTGCTACCATGGCGACACGGTCACCAAATTTGAAAGTCTTGACGGCCTTACCCACCCTTGTGACGGTTCCTGCTCCTTCCATACCCAACAGATGCTCGTTCCCGGGAGTGTTTCCTTGCGTTGTGGTGATGTCTTTGGAATTCAGTCCAGCAGCAATCATTTCGATCTCTACGTGCTCATCTTCCATTGACGTGAGTGGGGCTTCTGTGTATTGAAGAGCGTCGAGACTACCGAGGCGTTCAGCCCTCAAATTTGCAATTCCTTGTACATCATGGAGAGATTTAACAACCGGCTGTGCTCCGCGGCCACCTTCATCGTCCTTGAATTGATTGACCAGCTTGTCAGAAACTATCCTATTCACGAATACAACACCGTTGCGTTCGACAAATTCATTGTCCACGAAAGTCTTGGGCAGAGTTCCAGCGAGGATCTCCAAGACCTTCACTACAGCTGGTATCGTAGCCGGGCCGGTACTTTCATGCACATCTAGAGTCATGAGACGCAGACTTGTGTCTTCTTGTCGAACTGTCCGGAACATGCCATGGATTAGGGCATTATCTGGCGTTGTAACGTTCATCTGGGAACCTTGGGTAAGCCAGAGGATTTTACAGCCCTGGGACACAAGGTACTTGACAGAGTCCCATTGAGCGCTCGACACAGACTTCAGAACCGGGTTGAAAAGCTCGTCTTGAATGAGGACTGTACTCTTTGGCTTGATATCCTCCAGTGGTTGATTGGACTCCAGAATAGTCCATCCAGCAACCTCCAGTGCGGTCGTCATCTCTGTTGTGGGCTTTCGATCTGTCATATTGGCAATAACGAGTTCTCGAGTCTTTGGGAGCACTGTTATCTTTGGCTTGGCAACAAAAATATTTACAGATGTACAGGACTCGCAAGAAACAGTGGCGGTGCGGTAGAAGTCGTTCGCAGTGGCAATGGCTGCGATTTGGTCGGCATTCAAGATGTTTTCGCTGTTTACTACGACAACATCTTCTTCCGACCCAGATCCGGAGTCGGTAATGATGGAAGAGTTTTCGGCCAAGATGGCGTAGCCTCCATCTGATAATATGCCACGCACATTTTGGAGAACAGACTTCAGTAATCTTTGATTCAACTTGTCGCCCTTGAGAATGACTAAATCGAACTCCGATTCCTCGAATGTAAAATCTACTGCGGTCACGTCGACTAAAGTGGTTGTAGAGTCCCGATGTCGGCTCAAATCCTCATGCACGGCGACGAAGTTGTTTGCGTCCGCTGTCAAGAAGTTGAAAGTACTGTATAATGCCCTTGTGGGCCTTGATTCTTCATTGACTTCCGCAAACCAAATGCTGGAAGTATCGGTCGATCCCAAGTCAACTTCCATCACCTTCAATGCTGGCTTCTTGTGCGCTATCAGATCGATGATACGTTGCACAGTGGACCCCGATTTGTCTACCGAAAGATTCGCAAGCTGTTCTGCGGACAGGAAATCAATGTCGGGGTTCCACATGGACCTGGTAATAGTATGCTCCGCGCCTACATCTGTGCCAGTAGGAAGCTTGTGGTATCGAAGAGCATTGATTTTGAGCATCATGTTGCCTGTTTCTGGGTCGTACATTGAGATATCGGTATACCAATTTCTCTTGTCGTCTTTTCGGCCTCTTCCCGAATACTTCGAAGTCGCGATTGCAATACCGGTATCAGATGTTTTTGCTGCGTTGGTGATAACTAGGTCATCAATAATGGCTGGCAGTAGAACGGTATCAGGCGCGCATCTATCTCCGCGCCACACCGAAGGAATGAAAGCTTGAATGCATGCATCCAGCGTGCATGGATGCATAGGGTATCGAGACTGGGTCAAAATTGATGCCGGCTCTGTCAAAGAAATGTGGTTGCGAGTCGTCAAACTACCTGCAACTGCCTCAACAGAAAGTAGCTTCTGAAATTCAGGTCCATATCCGTAACCAATGGTATTGAATGCTTTGTACCATTCTGAGCCGGGCTTGGCATACTTCAGCGGTGCAAGTTTATCTTTGGATACGACTGCCATACAATGTTAGCCACTGAACTAATTTTGGTAAATTGAAATGCAAGCTACCTTCATTCGAGAGCGTTTCTAGACGAATCAATCCGGAAGAATGCTCGGTCCATGAGCCTTCATTCAACGATACGACCCTGAAATCATACCAGGTCTCTTTTGGCCCAGGATGAGGAGAAAGATGAAGTGTCACTTTTGCATCATTCTCTTCTTCTAGGACTAAGGCTTTGTCGAACCTCACATTCCGTAGTCGATAACTTAGCTGGTCCACGGAAGATACATCAGTGTCTGGTCTCAGGGCATTGTGGCTCTGATACATGGCTTCTATGGCCATTGAGATGAAACCAGCGGCCGGGAAAATGATATCAGAACCCATCCCATGGTCTCGCAACCATGGTTGATCTTTCATCCGCAAATTCTTGTTGAAGGATGGGAGTTCCCAAGAAGTCCCGAGCACTTTGCCTCCAAGAAGATCGTGGTGAGGGAACTTTCGGAAACGCCAATCTTTGCTAGCCTCACTCTCGTGCCAGTACTTGGTAGAGTGGTTCCAAACATAATTCGGAAGGTCGACGATAAGACGTGGTTGTCTGCCAGAAAGGTCTCTTTCATCCGCATTAACCTTGGCCAAGTCGACATTTCCTCCAGAAATGAAGAGCCGTCCTGCCACAGCAAAGAGAGCTTCTATTGAGTCTTTACCTCTTGTCAAGGCTGCGCAGTATTGAACTGAAGAACCTT
>QGMJ01000151.1:0-51220 GCA_007821545.1 Lachnellula subtilissima
GAGGGATGGTTGCACAGGAGGCTGTTGTATTGAATACAAAGAGGTTCGACTTTGCTGAGCGCTTGCTTGCCTGTTGGTAAGGCTTGGGGGACCATTTTTTCGATGCATGGGATTTTGATAGGGGGGAAGGGAAAAGTGAAGCATAGAGGCGAGGCGTGCGTGGTTGGTTGAGACTAAACCATGCATATTATAAATGTCTCGAAGAGATGGAACAATAAAACCATTTTCTTTTCCGCAAACGCCATGCTAATGGATTATATGACACAGAGAATATACAAACCTACTTACTTAGGTCCCTTACCCTTTGCCTCCGTCTCACCTAATTCCCTAATATAGATCTTCGTGACTCCCTCCCCACTATAGTCCTCCTGATCATTCTCAAACCCAGGACAAACACCCACAGCAAGGTACTTCCCATCACTGGAAAAACACAGCGCCGCAACACTCGTCGGATATTTCTGATACTGACGAATCCTCCTCTTCGCATTAGCATCCCAAAGCGCAACCACACCATCTCCACCTCCAGAAGCGAACGTCCCATGGACCGGGTGGAAAGCCAGTGCATTGACAGGATAGACGATATCCGTGCCATCACCTGAAGGATCCGGTTGCCTATGACATTTAAAAGCGTATTTGCGTGCTTGCGATTCCGGGGAAGGATCGAACCACTCGACAGCCACACGACCCTCAATACTGCTACTAGCATATCCGTCATCGTTTGGCATGCAAGCCACAGCTCTAGTCATGAATTTCAGCGACGACTCTCGCTGCTGCCAGGGTTGCAACTCGGTTTTGGTGCCGTTTGCTTGGGATGCCAGCATGAGCGTGCTTTGCAGTTCGTAGATGTAGACTAGACGGGAGGCCATGGCGACGACTAGTTTGGAGGCTGTGATCGAGAGGGAGTGCGGTTTCGCGGGGAGTTTGATGGTTGCTGGTTCTTTTTCTGGGTGTTTGAGGTCGTGGAAATGGAGTGTCGAGTCCCACGATGCTGATATGAGTAATGCTGTAATATCAGTTAGAGTTGTGCTTCCATGTCCAGGAATGGAAACTTACAATGCTCTTTACTGTACACTACAGACTTGACTGGCGCGTTATGAGCGCTCATGACAGTCTGCTCTCCCGAATCGAGGTTTATCCTAATGCCAACAATCAGCTGGATATTGGCGCGTAATTTTCGGAACTTCTTCCTACCTCTTGACCTGCCAATCCATCCCCGCCGTAAAAGCTTCATTGTCGTCTGCTCCGAAGCAGACATCCAGTACTGGCGCCCGATGCTCATACTTCTCGATCAGCTTTCCACCCTCTTCACCAGAGCCAGCTAATTCATACAGATAAACATGTTTATCCCAAGAAGAGACCAAAAATCGTGTGGGGGCGTCCGGCGCAAATTTGAGGGCAGATACCGCGTCCGTGGGCGGTTCCGAGATCTCGTACTGAATTGCTGGCGACGAATTAGTTTGACTTCTGTTTAACATCAAAAGGTGTATGTGGAGACTTACTGGGCGCCATGTCAAGATGGATTGAGGATTCTATAGTTAGAAAAGGTCTTGTTGATTTCGAGGCGCGCCGTGCGGATTTAAAAAAGCGGCACCGACTTTTAGTGTTCTAATCCGATTGGAACAGTAAAAAGCGGACAAAAAGCTGCCATATTGAATGCCGCTTTGTGTATCCGCCGCGAGACGTAGTACTAGTGAATTCTGCCATCGCGACTCGGCGCCACCGCCTTCAAACTTGAACAAAATAGATACCCCACATCGATAGCTCTTGCCTCGTTCTGAATACCTTCGACACCTTCCATCTCCCTTGACTTCCCCCAAAAGTCTTACCTATCAATATGCCATTCGCACAACTCGTTCTCGGCAGCCCCGGAGCTGGCAAAAGTACCTATTGCGACGGAAGTGCGTAATTACCCCTCCATCCCCAGCTCTATCTAACAACCTCTCCAGTGCAGCAATTCATGTCAGCCATAGGACGAAAATGCTCCGTAGTAAACCTCGATCCAGCGAACGATCACGCAAACTACCCATGCGCAATAGATGTACGAGATCTCGTTAAGTTAGAGGATATTATGGAGGAAGATGATTTGGGGCCGAATGGAGGGGTACTGTATGCTTTGGAGGAACTGGAGCAGAATATGGATTGGCTGGAGAAAGGGCTGAGTGAGCTGGGGGAGGACTATGTGCTTTTTGATTGTCCGGGGCAAGTGGAGCTCTACACACATCACTCGTCATTACGGAATATTTTCTTTAAGTTGCAGAAGCTTGGTTACAGAGTACGCATTTTGTCTCAGATCGAGTATTGGTTGGCATATGCTGACTTTTTGCTAGCTTGTAGTCCTGCATCTTTCCGACTCGTATTGCCTGACGCTCCCCTCCCTTTACATCTCCAACTTAATACTATCTCTACGGGCTATGCTCCAGATGGATCTCCCACATCTTAATGTCCTGACGAAAATCGACAAACTCTCTTCATATGCGCCCCTGCCTTTCAACCTCGATTATTATACAGAGGTCCAAGACCTATCCTACCTCCTGCCAAAACTCGAAGAAGAATCAGCGGTGGGTGCAAAGTTCCAGGGGCTGAACACGGCGATAGTGGAACTGGTTGAGAGTTTTGGTTTAGTAGGGTTTGAGACATTGGCAGTAGAGGATAAAAAGAGCATGATGCATCTTCTCCAAGTCATAGATCGAGCAGGCGGGTATGCGTTTGGCGGTGCTGAAGGAGCAAATGACACCGTATGGCAGGTTGCCATGAGAGAGGGTGTGACTACTATGGATGTCAAGGATGTCCAGGAGCGATGGCTGGATGCCAGGGACGAGTATGATGACAAGGAGAGGAGAGAGTGGGCGGAACAGGCCAAGATTCGAGATGAGGCTGAAAAGGCGAACCAGGACCAGATGGACGTGGATGAGGATGATCTAGAGAATATGTCGATACCTCCAGATAGTGGCGTAAAAGTTGTTAGAAAAAACCAATGATACCCTCATCCATCGCTATCACTCATATATTCCTCCTCGCTGCCACTTCCATCCACCATAAGCACATCTTTCGTAGACTCCGTAGGACCATCCTTAGTCTTCCCAAATATGTTGTCGAGTGTCGATTCGCCCTTCTCGCCCGCCTCCCTCCGTGCTTTGACAATAATTTCCTTCGCCCTGCGAATAGCTTCCTCCTCCGCTTTCCTGATCGTCCCACTAACCCTCACAACCCTAAACACACAGTTTTTGCCATTCTTGATTGGTACACTGTTCATGAATGACAATGCAGCCCACGCAATGCGATAATGGTCGCGCGAAACTCGTAGTATGAAGGTTGAAGTCGCAGGGGAAAGATATTTGACTGGGAGCTGTTAGCAGCTTCACTATCCTTGGGACCTGGGAATTAATGCACTTACTTGCAAGACTACTTGTGATGGCACCAGATCCGTAATCACCGAATAATTCCGCAACTTCTGCCCGTATGCCCCTCAGCAAGGTTGGCGCATTCAGAGCGTTCGTCGTAGGCTGGTTGAAGGAGATGACGTCCGGGATTTCGATATTTGATGCGCCTTTCTCCAATTCTGGATAGAGGATATTGACCAGTAGGTATCGATTCTTGATTCGGACCATGATTGTTGGCAATGATTTTGTCGAGAGCAGACGCGGGTCGCAGGGAAAAATTGGGAAGACGCGACGGGACGGGTCATGCCAAGAGTGACTGGCCCAAGCTGCTGCTGAAGTCAACCACCTACATACATACACAAAATGTCAAAACCAGCACTTTTGAAGGCGGCAATTCTTGTAGTATCAACGACGGCCTCCAAGGACCCCTCGGCTGACAGCTCAGGTGGGGTTTTAAGTCAGGTCTTCGAAGAAGAAGGGGCGGGGAAATGGGAGGTTAGTGAGGTGAAGATTGTAGGGGATGAGGTGCTAGATATTCAAAGAGCTATCACCGCATGGGCGGACCGGGAGAACGCGCTGAATTTAATTATAACAACTGGAGGAACGGGTTTTGCAGTACATGATACTACGCCAGAGGTATGCATCCGCTCTAATCTATGACAAGAATACTGAGATCTTGAAGGCAGTTACCCCGCTGCTACATAAGCTAGCACCAGGTCTCGTCCATGGCATGCTGGCTGCTTCATTAGCTGTTACTCCTTGTGAGTTTCTAAAGAAATAATGGAAGACGTGGTCAGCTGATATGGAATAGTTGCTCTCATGTCAAGACCAGTTGCTGGTGTCAGGAACAAGACCCTCATCATTACACTCCCTGGCTCTCCTAAAGGAGCTAAAGAGAACCTTCAGTCAATCTTGAAACTTCTTCCCCATGCATGTCAACAAGCAGTAGGAGCAGACTCAAGGACCCTTCACGCCGGAGGTGTGAAGAAGTTAGAGAAGGAAGCAGGTGTTAGTGCTGGTCATCAACCACATTCTCATGCCCCTGATCATTCGCATGGTCATTCCCATGACCATGGACACAGCCACGGACACGCAATGCCTGTTCGGCATACAGTCCCCAATGAGAACCCACGCTCGAACGATCCAGCACTCGGTCCAACGAGGCGGAATCGCTCATCTCCATATCCCATGCTAGCAGTAGACGAAGCATTAAACCTCATACATCTGCATACACCATCTCCACAGGTAGTGAGTGCAAAGGTCGATGGAACACTCGTTGGATCTGTTCTATCAGCAGATGTCACAGCTACAGAAGCAGTACCAGCATATCGAGCTAGCATCGTTGATGGCTACGCTGTTATTGCCTCTGAAGATGGAAGCTCCAGTCAAGGCACATTCCCAGTGGCATCAATATCTCACGCCACACCGGGTGATATTCCTGAACTGAAAACTGGCCAAATTGCTCGCATTACAACTGGAGCTCCACTTCCACCTGGTGCTACTTCAGTAGTCATGGTTGAGGATACTGTCCTCAAAACCATGACCGATGATGGCAAAGAAGAGAAAGAAGTTGAAATACTGGCAGAGGGCATCAAGGACGGAGAAAACGTTCGCGAAGTGGGTAGTGACATCAAAATAGGAGAAGTCATCCTCCGGAAAGGAGAAGAAATTTCGGCTATAGGCGGAGAATTAGGCCTGCTGGCTTCTGTAGGCAAAGCAGAAGTCACGGTCTACAAGAAGCCGATTATCGGAGTTTTGTCAACAGGCGATGAAATCGTCGAGCACAGCAGACCGGGAGAATTGCGACTGGGAGAAGTCCGGGATTGTAACAGGCCAACAATCCTGTCTGCGGTGCGAGGTTGGGGATTCGAAGCCATGGATCTCGGGATTGCAAAGGACAAACCAGGAGCGCTAGAAGAGCACCTGCGAGACGCTCTCCGCAAGGTCGATGTGATCATTACCTCAGGAGGCGTCTCAATGGGTGAACTCGACCTGTTGAAACCAACTATTGAGCGATCCCTAGGCGGCACTATACATTTTGGCCGGGTGTCTATGAAACCTGGGAAGCCGACCACCTTCGCTACCGTACCAGTAAAGAATAACGCCGGAGAACGAGTTTCAAAAGTCATCTTCTCACTACCCGGAAATCCAGTCTCCGCAGTAGTCACGCTCCACCTCTTTGTCCTACCATCTCTGCACCATCTCTCTGGTGTCTCTCCTCCGGGCTTGCCAAAAGTACTGGTCACACTAGACCATGAATTCCGGCTTGACCCCCAGAGAGCAGAATATCATCGTGCTATTGTTGTAATGGGCAAGGATGGGCTCCTGCATGCTAGTAGCACTGGTGGCCAGCGAAGCTCTAGGGTAGGAAGCTTGAAGAGTGCGAATGCACTGTTGTGTTTGCCCACGGGAAAAGAGCCTCTAAAGAAAGGAGACAAGATTGAGGCATTGTTGATGGGCAAGGTAAGGGTCGATGTGGAATAAGCTAAAGAATTGGCACCAAAGAAAACCTATGAGGAGCAATCAGTTCTAGGTTGCTAGCTCATCCCTACCTTTTTCAAGTTTATATATTTTTGGCTATAACGGCATTGCAAGATGTGAGAAGTCTCACCACGTATGTCTTCGTCTAGTGCGTATGTGTATTTCATTTCCGTCTTACACACTTACAAAGGTCTAGTCTAGTATTCCAACAACTGCTATATATACAACGAACCCTTTCGTTCTCCTAACTTCAATCGCTTTCCCTAGATAGCTGCACGTCCATGAGTCTCAAACGGCAATCCGAAACTGATAATTCCCACTACGATCCACAGCGCAGCACTGACATAGATAGGCACAACCGTGAAGTTCGTGAACGTCCCAATGAGAGAAGCGCACAGCCCACCAAAACGGAGGAGCGTCGCCGCAGTCCCCGAACCAGTTCCACGATGAGGACCAGGGAACGACTCAGGTGTGAACGCATACATGATCGCGTACATGAAGTTGCCCAGCAGTCCCGTCACACACGAGAAAGCCAAGTCACCCGCCGTGTTACTAGCACCGGTGTAGGCGAAGAGGAAGATTCCTGTCACGATTGCGGATCCTCCCATCATCCAGCGACGACCAAGTCTAGTGTTGACTGCGAAGGCTGCTGCAACGGGCCCTACGACACCTACTGAAGACTCGATGCAGTAGTTCCTGTATGTCAAGTAGAGGGATGACTTTTCAGTAAACTTTTGCGCCAGGTACGTGGGCAGGAAGTTGAAGAAGAGGGGGTAGGCGATACCTGTTCCATTGGTTAGCCAAGACTGTTATCAGTGGAGGTGAGAAGACTTACCAACGGTAAGCCAGATAAACCAGATAATAGTAGTGTGCTGGCCAAGCTTGCGAGTAGCAAAAAGGTCCTTGAAGTTTGCTGACTTGAAGTCTTTCAAGTTCTCCTTGATAATTTCCTTGTGTGTAAGTCCCTGCCTACCCTCATCCGAGTTCACAACCACTCCGAGATCTCGGTCAATTTCTTGTAGCATACTGAGGTGAAGGGGTTCAGGCTTTCCATTTCGGCGTGCGACGTAGTTGATGGCTTCAACTGCTTCGGCATCACGGCCCTTGGAAAGCAGGTACCGCGGCGATTCTGGCATCTTGAAGATGAACATACGAATAAGGGCAAACACAAGTGCCAAACCACCAAGGGTGATCATCACATATCTCCAGCCCATATTATCAGATCTCTTGCAAGTCTCTGGCGTGGAATCCGTGGGACAGGTAAAGTTTGCCAAAAAGACCCATCCGATGAGCGCAACAATGACTTGTCCAAAGTTCCACCATGCGGACAAGGCAGTGAGCAGGTACTGATGAGAACCCGGAACGAATTCCAAGAAGATCATGGAATCGACGGGCACGTTTCCACCAGCTGCAAAACCAATGATTGCCCACATGACGCAGAAGCCGGGGAAATTGCTGAGTCCGGCAACAGCTGCTCCGAAGATACCTCCGATCAAGAGGGTCAGGTTGAAAGCTGGCTTGCGGCCGATGAAATCGGCCGAGATTCCCCAGAAGGAGGCGCCGACGATGAGACCGCAGTAGTACGAGATGGAACTGAACCCAACCTTTGATACGTCGGCGAATTCGAGCTTAATAGAAGGTTGGATTGTGCCAATGCCTTGAGACCAGCTGCGTTGGTTGTTAGCTTGAGTGAGCAATGCCTTACTTTTCCAAGGACGCCTTACAAGTTATCCGTGATCCATCCGAAGCCCGTGACTACGAACAGCTCCCATTGATATCTATGCAACATGAAGGTCAGCATTATGAGTCAAAGCATCCCAGAAGTCTAGACTTCGTTTTAAAACTAACCTTCCCATCCCAATCTCCTGAAGACATTTCCCTACAAGTTCCGACTTGAGTCGATATGAATCGGTGATGGAATTTCCATAAAACTCTCTATTCTCCTTGTCGTCGAGTTTCAGCGTGATGCCCTCGCCATATGACTGTGTCCTCTCAACAGCAGGACTTATATCATCCCCTGTCTTTTCTTCTTTAGCCGACATGATGCCAAGGCAAGAGCAAACAGCCAATCACAAATTGGCCTCGGAGAATAAAATACGACAAGATGAAATAGAATAAAAATAAACCTGACTGGGTTTCAACAATATCAGAAGAAAAAAAACGGAAGGTTTCTACAGCTTATATTATCGTCTGATTTCCCATCACTAGCTCGGCTCGGGTCCATTTATTCAACGGACCCCTTGGCTCTGGCCTTGGCCCAGAACCTCTTATCGTAAGTACACTATCTCTGTGTATCTATCGTACAGTACAGTACGGTACAGTACAGTATCTTTCCCCAAATTACTGACTCGATTCGAATCTAGGGCGATACAGCATAAAAGTTACCCCAAGGAAACATTTCCCGAGCCTTTCCCGGTCCGTATCTATCTGTACAGTATCGTATCTCTGTCCCAATATTAGACAGCGCGCGCGACTACTGTAGGAGACAGCACAGCCCCGGAGATCTTAGCGGGCGGGAAGGCCGCTGGAAATGGGGATGGGGATGGGGAGTTTGGATTTGAAGGGTGGGGGATCTGTTTCTAGGTTCTAGATCAAGGTCAAAGCTCAGCTAGAGGAGCCTTGGAGTATTGCATACTGCATCGAAAGGTTCTTATCCGTTGTATGTTATTACGATAATTTACGAGGATAAGACTTTGAGATTGGGTCTCCGGATCTAGAGTTCGGGAATTGGAGTTGGAGTTGGAGTTAGATCGGCTTGTAGGGAATAGCTTCAGTGTTTGTTATGTTATACAAAAGAAAGTCCAAACAGACGACTACTTGGGGAAGAAAATAGTTCCTCGTTTTTATTTATAGCACGTGTTATATTCATTTATCGAATTCGTAACGAATATATTTTAAGTACCTTGTATTGGCATAAGAGTTTTTTGGTGAAATGTGGGAAATACTATAAGTACCTACGTACAGACAGATTTGGGATCTGGGCGTCTGGGCGGGTAGATAACCATAACGGGAAGGTTTTGACTTCTTTGATCTATTGAAATGTTACTTTGCACGGAAACCTGAATAGGTACCCGGATTCCCAACCGAAGAGACCTCGACCTTGCAGTGTGCGGGTGCGGGTACGTATCCGGGTCAAGTCTTAATATCTAGTGATACACTGATACTCGATGCACTTTATGAATTTTGCTTGATTACGTTCCTAAATTTACAGATATCTCTCAAACCGCCACGGGCTGCGCGGTAACTGACATGGTTTTCTGTTCCTTGAAAGTTTTCGCAGCCCCATAACTGGCCAAATAACTTCCTCCAACAGCTTCTTCGACAGTGGTCGGCGCGTATTTAGCAGCTTCGCCCTCCTTCCGACAATTCGGTAAGCAGCTGATCACATAATCCGGGTTCCCGCTGAAGAAAAAGGGCACCGAGTAACGCTCCTGGCCAGACTTGTTGATAACCCTATGCAGATTTGAGATGTATCGATCGTTGGACCTAATAAGTCACTTCTTAGCTTCCTTTCCTTTCCTTTTCCCCTTGCAGTTTATTCATGATAGGTCAATCAAAACTTACCAGCGCATGAACATATTGCCCAAGTTCACGACGTACGCGCCTTTCGTAGGAGCTACGTCTAGCCATTCGTTTGTCGCTTTCTCCCATACCTGGAGCCCGGCAGCTTCATCTTGCATCAGCAGTGTCACAGATCCAAAATCCGTATGCGCGCCAATCCCTCTCGACAGCTTCTCGTCAGAGTCTTTGGGTTGAGGCGGGTAATGGAGATATCTCAAGGTCGCAACCGCATCGGTGGCAAAGGCTTGGAAGTAATCCTCCTTCAAATCTAGCGTCTGAGCCAAAACGGCAAGGACATCTTTAGCAAGGCCATGCATGGCATTGTAGTATTCCATTGACGTAGTCTCGAAGTTTTGCGGGTCTTGTAACCCTGATGGCCACTGATTGGGACCACTGTTGAGCTTCTTTTGGACAAAGTACGGGTGGTCTTTTGAGATTTCCTCTCCGATATAAAAGCCTTCTTTCATATCTGGCCGAGTACCAGCTTCTAAGATTTGAGAACCTAGATTCTCGTACCCCCTATTCCACGTGGTTTGATCTGTTTTAAGAGTTAATGTTGCTGCTATTGAACTAGGAGTATAGCACACAAACCCTTGTGAACTTTGTTCTTCTCCTCTTGAGGTAAAGAAAACAGCTCTTTGACACATCTCAGTGTTCTCTCTTGCAACTCAGCCGGAACCTTGTGGCCGACAATCTGGAAGAATCCATTGTGCAAGCAACAGTCCTTCACGTCCTGAACTAGACGCGCTTTGGCTTTCTCGTCGTTTCCATAAAAGACTGATGATAACGTTAAGAGATGTTTTTTTAAAACTTGCTGAGGTCTCACCTGAGAAGTCCAAAATAGGGGGAGCGTCGGCAGACATTATAGGCGAGATTGGCAGGCGGGCTTGTACGATGTACGGAGTAAACACTTGTAGAGATTCTATCGATGGGTGATGGAATGCAGACGATCAATTAATCAATCAAAGTAGTACGACCTACCAATTTGGATGTAGGTAGTAATAAGATTTACGACAAGGACACCGGGCGCCAGGAAAGCGTGACCAACCAGCCGGCCAGCCCCACCCCACCATACCCCTGGCAAACAACCCCAGACTTCCAAGAGTGGAGGATGGCTGCCGCTTTCCTTATCGCACCCCACTTCTACTGCGAGCCGCGTCCACCCTGTACCTACTGTACTGTACTGTACTGCCTGCCATCTTATCTTCGCCACTGACGCACCGAACTGATAGGTCGGACAGTCGTGTTCCACGGGGATGAGATGAGACCTCATCCGATCTCGAAAGCCTCCTTTTGTGTGGATGTGGGGAGAATCCAGGTGCTTCCCACTTTCGCTCTTCCACTCTTCACTTGAGTCTGGAAACGGACGTGACTTGTTGAACTACCTACTCATTCTCTCTAATGCCCTAACAGCTTGAGAGCCTCTTCATTTTCCTTGAATTCTTTTTTTAACGTTATTTGAACCCTTTTTTTGAAATTCAGTATGACGGTCACCCCAATAGTTCCAAAGGAGAAGATACAGCGAGATGCTGATTCCAAATTAAAAGTCAGTATATGGACAGGAAGGATTCCTAGCTTCCTTGACTGATAACTAACAAAAGCCAGGTTATTATCGTTGGTGCCGGTCTTGGAGGACTTGGTGCTGCCATCGCTCTTCTGTTGGCAGGACACGATGTAGACGTATTCGAGGCAGCTTCCGAGATTTCTGAGGTGTGTACTTTGATGCACCTGAAATGCTTTCATTTGACAGAAGTGCTCATTAGATTATAGGTTGGAGCTGGTATCCAGATACTTCCAAACAGTAGTCGAGTCTTGCAAACCTGGGGAATGCTTGATGAGTTGAGCAAGTACGCGACTAAACCATCACAAGTCAACATGAGACACTGGAAAGGCGAAATCATATCCTCGCTGGATTTTGCTGCTTCAGCAGCTCTCTATCCTGGAACCTTCTACTGGGATTTTCACCGCGCAAATCTCCACAAGTGTCTACTTCAAAGAGCAGTCGAGCTCGGTGCCAGGACAATAGTCAACGCTAGAGTTTCAGACGTGCAAGTGAGCGCAGATGGGGAAACGGCAACTGTAGTGCTTCATAATGGACAGAGGCATACTGCAGATCTGGTCGTGGGAGCTGATGGCATTAACAGCCGTCTGAGAGAGGTCATGATGGGAAAAGCAGATCCACCGACTCTTACTGGGGATCTGGCGTACAGACTTCTCCTATCGACGAAAGAGATGCTGAAAGATCCTGAGCTAGCTACTTTTGTGACTAATCCCCAGGTGAACTACTGGATGGGTCCAGATGCACATGCTGGTAAGCTACTCCATCTCAATCCATTACATGAATACCCGATCTAACAAATTAGTCAACTACGTCTTGCGTGGCGGCGAACTCTTCAACATGGTCGTAAGGATAATTGAATCTTTGATTTTACCCTCCCTATCCCCTTCTGTTCTGTTTCATCTCCTGTGCTCTACCTTCTATAAATTTCCCAGACTAGAAATATAAACTCCCTCTACTCCCGAAACCGTCTTGAATAGGAAACAACTGACTCCCCCTCTAGTTACTCGTCCCAGACGACATACCCGAAGGGCAAAACGTCACCGAGGGAAGCGTTGAAGAAATGCGCGCGCTCTACAAAGACTGGGACCCAAGGATACCCAAGCTACTGAGTCTCTGCGAGTCAGTCTCCAAGTGGCGCCTGTGCATCCGCACAGGCATGGACACCTGGTCCCATCCCTCGGGGGCTTTCACCATGCTAGGTGACGCCGTGCACGCCACCCTCCCCTACCTAGCATCCGGCGCGGGCATGTCTCTAGAAGACGGTGCTGTTCTCGGCGAAGTCTTCTCGCGGCATCCCGGTCCCTTCACAGCGCAAACAAAGATCCAACTCCTCGACATCTACCAGAAAATCCGAGGCCCGCGCACAGAAACGGTGGTCGAGAGGGGGAATACACAGCAGTATTTATATCATTTGCATGATGGACCGGAACAGGAGAAGAGAGATGCGATTATGAGGTCGGGAGGGCCTGGTGATGCGCTGGCGTGGAAGGATAGCAGTTTTGCTCCGGGGTTGCTGGGATGGGTGTGTGAGGAGGAGGTGGACCGTTACTTGCCACCGATGGAAACGGAAACAGCTACGGAGAATGAAAACGTGGCACGGTCACGGTTGTAATGTTATAAAGTATTCGAATGTTTGTCTTTGCTAATGTATGCTCCGTAGACATCTTTGCAATAAAGTGATGCTTGACGTTTTGCCGCTCTAGGGGCTTGGCTTGGTAAGTCCTTTCGCTGAACTGCATAATAACTTAGGAAGTTAGGGGTGAAATAAGGAGTTACATACATTATTTACAGCTTGCCAAAACGTTCCAATGTTACGAAAAATAGCTGTTCTTATCGTCCAATCAATCTTCCTCTTGAAACATGTTGATTGCAACTGCCATATACCGTTTTACTGTTTACATTCAATGCCCCTCCTCAGCCACTAAACCTCTTAATATTTTCAAGCCCTCATGCACAACGGCCCACCTGATGGTACTCAGATGCCGTGCAATCGTTGCAGTCAACCCAGTCGTCGAGAACTTTCCCACGGTCTTCCACAGTCCATCGGGACCTACACTCGTCATTCCGCTGACAAGTGCACTCATCTCAGCCTGGGAGTTCCCTCCAGCAGCATCATGCCTCATAACATCCTTCGAGCGATAATTACCGCTCTCATGATCATCGTTGTTACTAGCAGCGAAATGGAAAGCCCAGCAAGTGAGAGTGGCGAGGTATAAACACCAAGGATAATGAAACACTTCGTTCACGTCCCAGCTGTCAAGATTCATAATGCCATCGCGGAGAAGGTGCGCCGCATGCCATGCCGCCCTTGCCGCGGCCTGCGATTCATTTTTCCGAGCCCAGTCCTTGATAATGCTACGCGAACGATCGTAATCCCCAGAAGTTACAGGCCGGCCGATGATGTGACTCGCGCCTGCGTAGATCTGGAGGTCTATGATCTCGACATTGAGAATAATATGAGCTGCATGGTAAATAGCAATGCTTGCCGTGCTGAAACGTGTGAAGTCTTTTTTCGCGGCTGTATTGTCCTTTAGAGATAATGCCATGCTCATACAATAGGTATCGAAATCCGTTTTCCAGGCATCGTATGACTCGGCGAGGCGGTTTTGCTTTTCTTGTGCCGAGGTGCCAACAAAACCTTACTTTCTTAGCATGGTCATTGTATCGAAGAGGACTGGGGTAACTCACCAAGGGCTGTTTGGTCCCTTCTTTTCATATCCCATGATAGCGACATCAACCCATGAAGCATAAGAAGGCGAGAAAGGTCGTTCAAATGAGGCGGCAGAGTACCAGAGCCCGGATTCACGTAAAGCTTCAGAACGGACAGAAACCAAGTTTCTGTCTCTCTCGAATAACTTTTATGCCAGTCTTCGGCGCATTCGGCTTCCCAACTTGCCGGGTTACAAGGTAGGGAGCTGCGAAGTTCAAATGCAGACATGCATAATGATTGTGAGAAGAGTACTGCATGTTGTGTATCCCATAGGAAGCACAGATAAGCAAGCCTATATTATGTAAGTTATAGCTTTGTGAAAAATACTCAAGTGACTCTACCTTTTGCGTTGCTCGACGTCCACGAAGAACCGCCAGTTCGACTCCAAGTCCTTGGTTCTATCGTACCTAGGATGGCAGACCACTTGACAATCGCTTCTGCGTATCAAGCTGCACACAGTTAGTCTAAAGACAGAGCTAGAGTCGAAGGAGATCATTGCAAAAGGGCACTTACTTGATGAGCAGGCCGTGAAATAAATGTGCCATATCATGTTGAGTTTGCCCCGCCCTTGACTTTCCAAAACATTCCACCAGTAGAATAGTTTGCAATACCCACAATTCGGGCTGTGCCTGAAAAGCCGCATTTGAGAATATTTGTGACCGTAGAACGTCATGGATACAAACAGCCAAACGGTGTTCAGCTTTGTCGCCATAGGTTGCTCCAAGCAACAAGACGGACACCATCAGAAGAGTTTCCACCCGGGAAGGCTCAAAAGTTGGCTGGTGAAGAAGAGGATATGTAACATTAAATCTGGAAAAGAATAGATCGCAGTACTTTTGCATTGCAGAAAGTGATAAAAGACTATTGCCACGAGAGATTGGAGTCCCTTCTGGCGTCTTGGGATTGGCTTGAATAATGAAGTCCAAAACCCGGTTTCGGGTGACCTCATCAATAAGAGGCAGCGTTTTGCGAGAGTTGGGACTGAACGTTGGAAAAGGGTCCAAAATCGTTGCCTCTGATCGAGAGGTATTTTCCTGCCCAACTGGTGGTCCATTCTCGGATACTGAAGATTGAGAATCACTTCGCGGAGAGTGTTGATTGGAGAAGTTTCCCAGTGAAGATTCATCAGCTCTAGAGTGTTTGGAAGAGCTAGCTGTTGTGGGGGTCTCTATGGCAGAATTTGACCTCTTGCTTGGTCTCTCAGAAGCTATTTGCATCCGGACGGCCTGAGACTGATTGGAGAAGCCACCAATTTGAGTTGGCGTGCAACATGAGGTGTCTGGCATCATATCCTGCATCATGGGTCCGTTTGATTGGGTGCTATTGAAATTGCTGCTTGCGTTACGGGCGTAAAACAAGGAACTCGGCGTGGGCTGATATGTTTGATTTTGGATTGGACCTGCCACGGCGTGCATTTGCATGTCCGCTTCAAGGCCGCTTCCATCGAATAACCAATTGTAGTTGTTCATGGTAGTAAAAGGCATATTGAAAGAACTTGCTGCATTTGAGTTAGCAAGGATTATCTGGGATAGAAGGATTATAGGTCAAACCTGTATCTGGATTAAACATGTCATCGAATGGGTTCGGTGCGATATCTGAAAGCGATTGTGGTTGCTGTGCGCCCCAAGAAGAGTTTGTGAGGAAATCACACATCTCTGGATCGTCGCCGTTACAGTTTGCGGCTACGTCGAGAGCCCACTGGTCTTCTGATACAGCACCTCTGGTAGACGTTCGACGTCGGTCACTGCCACTCGAGTACGATCCCATAGATCTAGGCGTCAGCGGGGGCTCTTGATTCTGCGTCATATCTGCGTAACTGTCGCTAGCTGTTTGGTGTTCATTCTCAAAATTCGCCATGTCTTGTTGCGAGGCGGCTGATGGATCGTTGGTATCTGTTTGGTGTTCATTCTCAGAATTGGCAATGTTCTGTTGCGAAGTGGCTGCTGGATTGTTGCTGGACAGAGTCGGCCTTTTGGTAACTATGTTTCCATCTGCATCACGCCACATTCTCTTCCTGGTCTCCACTACTCCTAATCCATATCCACCAGCTTCCTCGTCCTTTTGTCTATGGCGAGCCAAGTGTCGTTCCAGTAGATCTGGTCGATTGAAGTGAACCGAACATCGAGGGCAGGCCTTCCCGGTGCCGTGATTCAAGCGATGTCTTTGCAAGTGATCTGATCGCGTAAAAGACTTATTGCAATTCTCATAAGTACAAATATATTGCTTCCGGCTCTCCCGAGGGCTTTTCCGTACTGCTAAAGAGTTTGAGATATGCGATCCCTCCCGCTGGCCGTGGGCCGTGCTGTTGCCTTGCCTATTGTCCATTGGGGCTCAATGTCACCGCCAAGGTGAGCCTTCGAAGCTCAATTAATATCTTACAAGCAGATAATCATACGCTGGAGTGTCTATACGTGAAATCAAACAATCCGAGACTTGATGATAGATGCACAGATTCTGCAGGAGTCAGGTTGAAGTGAGAAGTTGAAGTCAAGATAAAGGAAGAGTGGGGTAATTTGTGGGGCCCTCAAACCGGGCGTATATCTATCTACTCTACGGAGTACAGTACTGTCGCACTTCAAGGCACTATCTCGGGGATGCAGATACGATGCAGATAAGGATCCTAATAGTTTCAAAATATAGTAAGGTATTTCTGGATATTTGCTTCTTGCCAAAACTATGAATACCACCTCCATTGAACATGTAACTTCACCTCAACTCAGGTGAGAGACAAATGCTCATCGAAACAGGTTCTGGGGACATGGTGGTCACTCGATCTGTGTTATAAGCAAGTTTAATTTCATGTTTTGTCTATTGATCTAAGAAAGATTTGGATGCTGTCTTGTCAAAAGCATTTGATACTCCGTATGCCTTCGCCCTCTTTTCCCCCAAAATAAGAAAGTTTGTTCTTCATGCAGTGGCCACATAAACAGGGTAATCGACATATCCCTTCTGGGGAGGATCAGCACCGTAAAAGGTGTCTCGGTCGTAAGCGTTCAGGGGAAGACCTTCAGCGAGTCTTTTAGGCAAATCTGGGTTTGAAATGAACCACCGACCAAAGACAACGGCATCAGCAGCATCGGTATCGACCTTTGGCGCCGCATTGTCCCGGTTGAAGGCCCCTGCTGCGAGGAATTTGACGCCGGCAGCCTTGAGGATTTGCTGGAATGGGGTAAGGGACTTGACCTTCTGCGCAGACTTGGTTGTGCTCGCGAGCGCGTCGAGCTTCGCTTGTTCATCGAGCACCTCATCGAACCTTGGTTCAACCATGTGTACATACGATAGTCTCTGCTCTTTGGGAAGTGCGGCTATTTGCTCGCAAAGGTATGACCAATGCCCGGTTGGATCGGAGTCTTTGGTGTCTTGGAAGTAGTTGAAAGGGGACAACCGAATTCCAACCTTGTCTGCGCCAACAACCTCTGTGACAGCCTTGATGACCTCTAACGGGAAGCGGCACCTGTTCTCAACAGATCCTCCATAAGCATCCGTGCGAACATTAACATTGTCGTGAAGGAACTGGTCGAGGAGGTAACCGTTGGCACTGGTCCAAAGTTAGAATTTTGAGTTCATGCTGAAAATATTTAGACATACCCGTGGATCTCAACTCCGTCAAATCCTGCCTCCAGTGCTCTCTTTGCAGCAGCGGCGAACTCCTTTACCACATCACCAATCTCGCTCACGCTCAAGGAATGAGGAGGCGTAGCGGCAAAGGAACTTCCGTCTAACGCATTTCCTCCGATGGGGATATTGCTAGAGCTTACGGAGTCATGGCCATCAAGGAGGGAGGGTACTGTGGCGCGCCCAACATGCCAAAGCTGGCAGTAGATGAATCCCCCCTTGGCGTGGACTGCATCAGTGACTCGTTTCCAGCCCGCAATTTGACCGGCGGTAAAGATTCCTGGGCATCCAGGATATCCACACGCCTATAATCCACTATCAGCCCGGAACAGTCTTTTATAAGCAGGTATTTTGGGGGGTTACCCACCAAACGGTTAATGGGACATGCTTCTGTTAATAGAAGTCCTCCCTTGGAAGCTCTTTGCGAGTAGTATTCAACATTCAGATCACCCGGTGCATAGACACCCTCAGACTCTTTAGGAGACCTCATACGAGTCAAAGGCGCCAACACCACTCTGTGTGCCAAACCAAGAGCTCCGAGTTGGAGAGGTTTGAAGAGCGCTGTGTCGGCCAGCTCCTTGAAGCCTGATGGCGAGGTTCTGGAAGGCATAGTGGGAAGGGAGGATTGGTGAAAGGACAGGGTGTAAGAGGTGTTGTACTTGGAGTGAATTTATAAAGGAAGAGAAATGTAAGTAACGAAGCAAAGTAGATTCGAGGAGGGCGTGGAGGTAGGCGGAGGTCAACCTTACCCCACCAACGCCAACGCGCATTGAAGTTTGCATTTTCATTAGGTACCTAGGTACGGTAGCGCCCTGCAAGAAAAAGGTTCATCCTTGTGCTGTGCTTAGAATGAGAGATGCAGAGCTTGAGATGGACGATACCGAGTAGTGGGGGGGAGCTGGTTGAGGAGGACGTTCCATCTCGCGCCAAGGGTGGGGGATCAGCTACTGCCACGAGTGCGATAAGCGTAGTGCGCCCCTGAATACTACCCCTCCGAGCCCTCTTGACCACTCCACTCCACTATATCTAAGCTGAGTGCTGTCGTCTAATCCGTATTGAGTATAGCGCATTCGACGAGGTACATGAATCGATCTACGTGTGTCAGCTTCTTCTAAACACATACTACCTACAGTAGGTACCTATCTACCGGTAGGTAGCATCAAGGTACCGACCCGTGCAGTGGCAAGTTCTCAACAAACGACTGCTGCAAGCGCTCCATCTATCTACGTTGATGATCTCTGTCTTCTACTTGCAATTGGCATCTGATCTGATCTGATCTGATCTGATCGACCTCTGTCTGATACAAGTCACACTGGCCAAAGTCTGATTCTCCGTTCCCCTCAAAACTCTGTAACCATGGCTTTACCTTTCGCCGTTCAACGGCCTGCAGTCCCTCCCGCATTCGAGAAGCTCCAATCCTTGATAGAGTCCGAGTTCACCGAGTCGACACTTCACTTTTATATGAATGGCACCAAAGTTGAATTGTCAAACCCAAACCCAGAATGGACGCTTTTGGACTTCATCCGATCCCAACATGGATTCAAAGGCACAAAGCTAGGTTGTGGCGAGGGGGGTTGTGGAGCATGCACTGTGGTTCTACAGACTGCTCACCATGGGAACGAGAAACGAATAAATCACATTGCTGTTAATGCGTGCTTATTTCCATTGGTGGGAGGTATGCAGGTTTATACACCGTCTTAGGGGTCTTGAATTGACACTGCTCCAGTTGTTGGAAAACACCTGATCACCATCGAGGGCCTAGGCAACGTAGACAACCCTCACCCGCTGCAAGAAAGAATTGCCAAGCTACACGGGTCACAGTAAGCTTCTTTTCCACATTTACATTACTTTTCCCCCTTTTGATCATTTAAACGGTTCACTGAGCTATTTTCTAATAAGAGATTGACATTATAGATGTGGCTTTTGCACTCCCGGTATCGTCATGAGCCTATATGCCTTGATCAGGAATTCTTACAACCCAGTTTCCGGTGTGTTCAATCTTTCAGCAAGCGATGTTGAACTGGAAGGTCACTTGGATGGAAACCTTTGCCGGTGCACAGGCTACAAGCCGATTCTGCAGGCAGCTAAGACTTTCATACTGGAAGACCTGAGAGGAAAGTTGCTAGAACCTTCTATTCAAAAGAAAACTGGCGCAGATACTGATGTGGGTGGATTGGATATTCAATACCGATCTGAGGCCATCCCCAAAGATATCTTACAGAAGTCTGCGGTTTCTTGTGGGCGACCAGGGGGATGCTGCAGAGATGGCCCGGGTGCGAAATCTAGCTGCACAAGCGGGGACTCTTCTCAAGAGACTTCTGCAGATTCTGCGGGCTCTAATTCTGATGATGAGTCTTCTCTGAGCAGCCAGAGTATCGAGGCAGAAACAGAAATCACTGGAGCAGAGTACGGAAAGCCCATAAAATCAAGAGCGAGAAACCCACCCAAAAATGAGGAAGGAGAAGGGACCAAGACAACTACGATGCTTGATGCACCTCCCCCTACTCGTGAAGAAGGGGCATTGAAGATAAATTTCATCCCATACGTTCCTTCCACCGAACTGATATTTCCCCCAGCGCTGTGGAAATTCGAAAGAAGTCCCATATGCTACGGAAACTCGAAGAAAATATGGCTCAGCCCAACCACAGTGGACCAGGTTCTTGCAATCAAGGATTTGGATCCAACTGTAAAGCTTGTAGGTGGTGCTAGTGAAGTTCAAATTGAAGTTAGGTTCAAGAACTCGCACTTCTCGGTCTCCGTCTACGTTTCAGATATCGCAGAGCTTTCAAAAATGCCGATCCCAAAATCCGAAAAAGAGCTTGCATCTATGGATGAGCTTGTGGTGGGAGCCAACACTTCGCTGACCGCGCTGGAATATGCCTGCAAATCACTATCGACGAAGTTAGGAAGAAGAGGACTGGTTCTCGAGGCATGCCGAAAGCAACTTCGATACTTCGCCGGCCGACAGATTCGGAATGCTGGATCGCTTGCCGGCAACTTGGCCACAGCATCTCCAATATCAGACATGAACCCTGTGCTGCTTGCTGCAGGCGCTACAATAATGGCACGCAGTATTTCTGGTGGAGAGATCCCTCTACCAATCGAGTCTTTTTTCACGGCATATAGGAAGACGAGTCTCCCTGTGGACGCTATAATAACTAAAATCCGCATTCCCATACCGGCACCAGATGCCCTTGAAGTTGTAAAAGCATACAAGCAAGCTAAAAGGAAAGATGATGATATTGCCATTGTCACAGCAGCATTCCGAGTTCGATTAGATGATGACGGCAAAGTGACTTTTATCAATCTTGCATATGGGGGAATGGCACCGTGGACGACGCAGGCGAAGAAAACGATGCAATTGCTTCAAGGCTTAAAATGGTATGACCCAAGGACACTGGAGAAAGGATTAAAATCGTTGTGCGACGATTTTGACTTGAATTTTGGCGTCCCTGGTGGAATGGCTACATATCGGAAAACACTAGCTCTGTCTTTCTTTTTCCGGTTCTGGCATGAGGTTGTGAAAGAGCTTGGCTTAGGGACCGTGGACGAGGATTTAATCAATGAGATTCATCGAGGCATCTCGTTCGGTGCCAGAGACAACATCAATCCACACGAGCAAAGAGTAGTAGGGAAACAGGTTCCGCATCTATCCGCGTTAAAGCAAAACACGGGAGAAGCAGAATATCTAGACGATATTCCCCACCAAGATCAAGAACTCTACGGAGCGTTTGTAAGTCTGATTTCCTACCTTGCAGAATCTACTTGCTGACACTCTATACTCAGATTCTCTCCTCAAGAGCTCATGCCAAATTCGAAATTGATTGGACGCCAGCAATCGGGCCAGGCCTCGCCGTAGGCTATGTCGACAAGCATAGCTTACCAAGTGAGAAGAACACGTGGGGCTCAGTTCGGAAAGATGAGCCATTCTTTGCAGATGGCGAAGTATCCTCTCACGGCCAGACAATTGGTATGGTCTATGCAGAAACAGCTCTCCAGGCCCAAGCTGCGGCACGGGCTGTAAGAATCACATACGAAGACTTGCCAGCAATTCTTACAATCGATGAAGCGGTTGCAGCGAACAGCTTTTTTCAACACGGGCGTATGTTGAGGAAGGGTGTTGCTGTTGACGGTGCGATCATGATGCTTTCAAAAAGTGCGATAGGATATTTGAAGGTACGACAAGAATGGGTGGTCAAGAGCATTTCTACCTGGAAACAAACGCTGCATTGGCAATCCCTCACATTGAAGATGGATCCATGGAGGTTTGGTCCTCTACTCAAAATACGATGGAAACACAAGAATTCGTAAGCCATGTCACAGGCGTCCCAAGCAATCGGATTAATGCGAAAGTGAAGAGAATGGGCGGGGCTTTTGGTGGGAAGGAGTCAAGAGGTGTGCCAATTGCCTCGATAGTCGCCATTGCCGCGAAGAAAACTAAGCGGCCCGTTCGATGCATGCTCAACAGGGACGAGGATATGATGACATCTGGGCAGAGACATCCTTTTCAAGCTCGATGGAAGGTCGGTGTTATGAACGATGGCAAATTGGTAGCCCTTGATGCCGACGTCTACAATAACGCCGGCTTTTCGTATGATATGAGTGGGGCTGTCATGGATCGCTGCTGCACCCATATGGACAACTGCTACGAGATTCCAAACGTTCATATACGCGGCCACGTTTGCAAAACCAACATTCACAGCAACACAGCCTTCAGGGGCTTTGGGGGCCCTCAAGCTATGTTCATCGCCGAATGCTATATGACAGCAGTGGCAGAAGGTCTCGGAATTTCCGTGGACGACCTCAGGATTATGAACCTATACAAGCAGGGAGAGTTAACCCCGTTCCTCCAGAAGATTGACGTCGACTGGCACATTCCAAAACTTTTCAAAGATCTTAAGAAAGACTGTAACTTTGACGAACGGAAAGTCTCAATCGAGGTCTTCAATAAAAAAAGCAAATGGAAGAAGCGAGGTATTGCAATGATTCCTGTGAAGTTTGGACTTAGTTTTGCCACGGCGCTTCATTTGAACCAAGGAGCTGCAAGTGTCAAGATATTCGCGGATGGAAGCATTCTGCTGCATCATGGTGGTACCGAGATGGGCCAGGGTGAGCTTTGACAGTTCAAAATTGCAGACACGCACTGACACTTTACAATAGGTCTATACACAAAGATGTGCCAAGTTGCAGCTCAAGAGCTCCATGTCCCTATCGATGCAATTTATACTCAAGACACAGCTTCATACCACACTGCCAATGCATCTCCGACGGCTGCATCATCCGGAAGCGATTTGAACGGCATGGCCGTCAAAGACGCCTGTGACCAGCTGAATCAGCGTCTCGCGCCATATTGGGCGAAGTTTGGTCCTGAAGCTAGCATGAAGACTATCGCTCACGCAGCGTATCTTGACAGGGTCAACCTCGCTGCTAACGGCTTCTGGAAAATGCCCAAGATTGGCTATGAATGGGGAAATTATGATCAGAAAACCGTGAAGCCGATGTACTACTATTTTACGCAGGGTGTAGGCGCATCTGAAGTAGAAGTAGATCTTCTTACAGGCGACCATACGGTTCTCCGCACCGATATCAAAATGGATGTCGGTCGTTCGATCAACCCAGCTATCGACTACGGCCAGATCGAGGGGGCGTTTATCCAAGGCCAGGGACTGTTCACCATGGAAGAATCGCTGTGGACTCGGAAGGGCGAATTGTTCACTCGTGGACCTGGCACATACAAAATACCGGGGTTTTCTGATATACCCCAGGAGTTCAATGTGTCGTTCTTGCAAGACGTGGAAGGGGGCTGGAAGCACTTGAGGAGTATTCAAAGCAGCAAAGGAACAGGAGAGCCCCCACTGTTTTTGGGGGCTAGCGTTTTATTTGCTTTGAGGGAAGCTTTAAGGAGTGCTAGGAAAGATAATGGTGTTACGGAATACTTGACTCTGGATAGTCCCGCAACGGCAGAGAAACTACGTCTAGCCGTTGGGGATGATATTCTGAAGCTTGGGACTGTGGAACAAAAAGGAGAACAGAACTTTTTAGTTGCAGTGGCATAGTTTGTTCGGTCGATCTATTTAAAGGGTATGAATTGAACGAATTGACCTTGATGAACCAATACTGTATGATGTTCTGCAAAATATGCATCGACTTTCTTCACTCCCTCCTTTCCCCCTTTAATCTGAAATTTGATTCAAGTTTAGCGAGACCTCGCTACAGTAAACTAAGCCGGCCACCACAAGTAATATCCTTCAGTCAATCCATAGTTCACTTACAGTTTCTCTCTACCTATACCTCGGCTGATTAAGAAATCCCATGAGTGGGATCTAGTAATTATTCATAAAGGTTTAGCTTTATCGGGTGCCAATGACCCTACTGCTAGCCTGCTGCACCTAAGGGACGCGGGATGCATGCCTAGCCCCGCTGACCCCATCTGCAAAAGTGGAGGAGGGGCAATCTGTTTCCGTCAAGCTCCAGCCGAGTGTCTTCCCCCACCCTAGAGATCTTCTGCCTTTGCAAGGTAGTGTCCACTTCCAACGGCCCATCAGCTTTCACCACGCCACTATCCACTCATGTACCTTCTACGCAGTAATGCAGTGCGCTTTATTACTCGTTAGCCCGGTGCGATGCGATGCGATGGATGTCAAGCTTCACCCTTAATCACGTCGATTTATCTTCTTATCCCTATTGGGTCACGCTTCACGCAAATCCAGGCCCCAGCTCCTCCGATCACCACCTATAAGCAATTGCCAGTTCAACATCTGCAAACGGTACTGTAATGAAGCGAACCAGAACCCAGGTATCCCCAACAATGTCTCCAGGTGCAAATAATGAAGGTTTCGGGCTCGGCCATTCCAATGGAGCTGGCGTGTTGGATGGCGACGCGGTGGAAAACGTCGTGATTGCAGGCGCGGGTCCTGCTGGTCTTATGCTAGCGTAAGTACTCTGGTTGAGAGCTCTGAAATTAAACCAGGTGCGCATGTGTCTGAATTCTGGAATAATAGCTCAAACCTGGCACGATATGGCATCAAACCGATTATAGTTGATGACCGGCTTGATAAGACCTCCACTGGGAGAGCCGATGGACTTCAGCCCAAGACTATTGAGACGTTGAAACAATTACGTCTGGCTGATTCGCTTCTACAAAAGGGCGTCAAGATCTACGATATATGTTTTTGGGTAAGCCATGCCTTATTACTTGGTTTTTCATATGTATTACAAGCTGAAACTCTCACCATAGAATTCTACCCCAACAGAGCCTTTGCATCGGACTCGTCGTGAAGTCCATTATCCACCAGAGGTTGATGTCAAGGAGCCATTCATTCTGCTGGTTCACCAGGGCATGATTGAGGATCTGTTCATAGGAGATTTGAGAGAAAGAGGAATAGAGGTCACGAGGAGCAGCCCCTTTCTTCGATATTCCGATACTCAAGACTTGAAAGCTCCGCTTGAGATTGTCTGCAATGACAACAGTCAAAACTCGGAGAAGGTTTTGAAGGCAAAATACCTGGTTGGTTGCGACGGAGCTAGATCAAATGTCAGAAACAGCATTCCCGGCGCTGAGATGATAGGAGATAGTAGTAGAGCCCCTTGGGGTGTGCTTGATGGTAATTTTCAGTATCACGTTCCCACGGGTATACATTCTGACATACGATAGGTGTTGTCGAGACCAATTTTCCTGATCTCTGGAGCAAAGTTGTAATCCATTCCGATGAAAAAGGAACAATTCTATGCATTCCAAGAGAGAGAAACATGGTCCGATTGTACATTGAACTCAACCCTGGAATGCATGATGTTCTTTCGTCAGAAGCGTCAAGCCAAGAGTTTGTAATGAAGCGAGCACAAGAAATCATAGCCCCTTTTACATTGACCTGGACAAGTGTCGGTAAGTCTCAGTGCTACCACCTGAAAAAATATCGGAAATACTATCCTAATGCCTCACAGAGTGGTTCAGTGTATATAAAGTTGGCCAGAGAGTTTCAAATAAATTTACTAATGAGATGGAAAACGTGTTCATCACCGGAGACGTACGTCCACTTATCAACCTCTATTCTGGAGGAGCGCTGAACCGTGTTTTAGGCTGCCCACACCCACTCGCCGAAAGCTGCACAAGGCATGAACGTCAGCATGCACGACGCCTTCAACCTGTCCTGGAAACTCAACCTCGCAGTCCGAGGCTTAGCACTCCCCTCGCTCCTGTCTACCTACAGCCCCGAAAGACGCAAGATTGCTCAAGATCTCATTAATTTTGACTTTGAGCATGCAAATGCCTTTGCTGACGGTGACCCTAAAGCTTTAGCAGCCAACTTTGCTGCAAACATCGCTTTCATCTCTGGTCTAGGGGCTACATACTCTCCAAATGTCCTGAATATTGAGTCAGCAAATCCCGGAGGCTGTCTTCGAGCGGGCGCCCTTTTACTCCCCGCGAAAGTCACGCGGTATGTCGATGCCAATCCCGTCGACCTTCAGCTCGATATCCCAATGCTTGGGCAATTCCGAGTATTTTTCTTTACTGCAAACCCGCATTCTTCAGCCAACTTTCTGTCTTCCGTTTCCTCTCACATCACTTCAGCAGACTCGGTTTTGGGCAGGGCTACAGCTGCAGCTGGAACTTCGTATGGTGTTCTTGATACGCCGGCTCCGGAATCAGAGGAGTTTGAACAGCCTCAACGGTATACTGCCGTGAGTAAGATTTTCACTCCGGCGCTTGTAACAACGATGAAGAAGGATGAGCTGGAGATCGCACATCTGCCAGCTATGTTGCAAGCTAGCCGTTGGACATTTTATCTTGATGGCGACGTTGCTGGGGAGAAGCAGACATGTAGTGAGAAATGGTTAGGAGGCGTGAAGGAAGGGCAGGTGGCGATTGTTAATGTAAGGCCCGATGGCTATGTAGGGTCGATAGGGAGATGGGAAAATAACCAGGGGGGGTTGGCTTGCCAGTGGCTGGACGCTTACTATGGGGGTTTCTTGAGAGGATAGAGATTCGTTATAAAGATAAGAATGTTAACTAGCACAATAAGTCCATCATGAATGTTTTCTTATATCTAAAGTAAATAAGATGCATGTCATTAAGTGTCAATCCCTATTAGCAGAATGTTGTGCCCCTGAAATCTAGCCTGCAGCAGCGGTTGTTTCTAGCGCATCATCGCTAAAGCTCCAGCGCTCGTATCACTAAAAGTCCAAATCGCAGCGCCGAAACACGCCCGAAGATTGATTAGCGCGCTGGAAGTCACGCGAATTGCTCCATCCCACCCTTCTCCAGTTTCCTACAGCATTCGATCCATATAAGTCTACACAAACCTTCCAAGTCCTTAAGACTTCAACTCTCCTCTAGTGCAAGATGGCGGAACTAAAAAACCAAAAGCAACCATCATCTTGGAAAGATGTTGTGAATCTCAAACGCGCTGCACGGCTCGCCGCTGTAGAGCCATACCTTGAGCTGGAGCTCCCACCTACTGACCCTATCACCGACATCAGCGACGTGGACGAACTTGCAAAACTTATGAGTGATCGAAAGGTTACTGCTGAAGACGTTGTACTAGCATATATAAAAAGGTTAACACTTTCATTTCACTTCCCGTCTATTGCGTACATAACTGATTGCTGACCCTGATTAATTGAATACAGAGCTTCCGCTGCCCACAAAGCCGTGAGTGTAAACTTGCTATACTATATGCCCACGCTATGCATAATAATTGAAAACTAACTCAGCACAGACAAACTGTCTCACTGAGATAGTTTTCGAGGCCGCGATTCAAAGAGCTCGTAGTCTAGACAAGTACTACGAACTGAATGGCAAAACGATGGGCCCGCTTCACGGCATCCCTATCACTTTCAAAGATCAGTTTAACGTTAAAGGGGTAGACACAACTATAGGCTATGTCGGGATGGCTGGGAAGCCAGCTACGGATGATGCAGCGGTGCTCAAAATCCTACAAGGTTTGGGAGCGGTAGTCATTGCGAAAACGAATTTGCCGCAGAGTATAATGGTAAGTGTGCCGCAAGACGCGACCTTTTCTTAAAAATAGTACCGAGTATGCTTACTTACGTATACCCAAGTGGTGCGAGACAGAGAATCCGTTATGGGGCCTCACGACTAATCCACTCAATCCGGCATTTACTCCCGGTGGATCTACTGGTGGAGAAGGCGCACTTTTGTCGTTGCGTGGTTCGATTGTTGGATGGGGTACTGATATCGGAGGCTCGATCAGAATACCAAGTTCTATTAACGGATTATACGGATTGAAACCTAGCGTAAGTACATCTATTTGCTCCGCAGTGTCTTCTGCCTACTGATTTGCGTTTAAGAGTGCCCGTATGCCCTACCAGGGAGTACCTGTTTCCACGGAAGGCCAAGAGCATATCCCATCGGCCATTGGGCCTATGACTAGAAGTCTGTCTTCCATGACCACGATTACCAAAGCTGTTATCAATGGACAGCCATGGCTTCTCGATCCAAAAGTCGTGCCTATGCCGTGGCGTGACTCGATTTGCGAGGAAGTTCAAAGCAGACCGCTTGTTATTGGTATCCTGCTTGATGATGGCGTGGTTAAAGTCCATCCCCCTATCGAGCGAGCTTTGAAAGAACTTGCTGCGAAACTGGAGGAAGCGGGCCACGAACTCGTCATTTGGGAACCGTCACTGCACAAAGAGTGTATAGACATTATGGTATGATAAATGTTTCAACTAACTCAAAGTTTAGTATACTAAATCCGATGTCACAGGACCGATTCTACACAGCTGATGGAGGTGAGGACATTCGCCGCGCTGTTGAAGCTGCTGGAGAGCCATTTATACCTCACGTTGAAGGCCTGATAAATAGAGGCAAACCGATATCAGTGTACGAATATTGGCAGTTGAACAAGGAGAAGATTACTGCCCAAAAGGCATATCTGGATAAGTGGAACTCGGTCAAAGGCCCTATTTCTGGACGGGTTGTGGATATTCTCTTGACCCCCACGATGCCTCATTCAGCTGTGCCCCATCGAACATGCCGGTAAGTCCTCAAATCTAAAATACATAAAAAGGGACCAATACTGACAATGGACTTTTAGTTGGGTTGGATATACGAAGATCTGGAACGTGCTGGATTATACAGCGCTTGCGTTTCCTGTCAGCACGGTTTCAGCGGAGAAAGATCCCATTCCTTCAACTCTATATGAGCCGAGGAGTGAGCTAGATGCCTGGAATTGGAATTTGTATGACCCTGTGACTATGGACGGGCATTCTGTAGGTCTTCAAATTGTAGGGAGAAGATTTGAGGAGGAAAAGGTCCTGGGAGCTGCCAAGGTCATCGAGAAGGTGATGGGAAGATGAAACACTTGTGTCTTGGCATGATTGAGACGTTATTTCTAGTGCTTTAGAGAGTCCTTGGACATATTTGATTGTGACTATAGTAGTTCTCTCTGGATATTTTGTTGAGGGTTCAGGCGTGGAAGTTACTGTAGCAGTTTGCAGCATAGACATCAGAAATTAAGATATATTTTTTCACTGATCATAACTACCACTTTGTTACTCCTCCGTCGACACATAAATCTTGCCCCGTCATATAAGAACTTGCATCACTTGCTAAAAACACGCATCCACCTCGGATATCTTCCGGCTCAGCAACCCGTCCATTCATAATCTCGTCCTTCCAGCTCTCCAACAGATGCGGGAAAGGCGCCGTCATCTCAGTCCGTACATACCCAGGGGATATTGAGTTCACACGGATTCCCTAGTAATCTCTATTTAGCTCTCATGCTTCACAATGGCTGGTTCTCAACCCCAATTTCAACAGTGACTTACGTATTGGTTCAACTCTGCAGCGATCGCTGGTACCATGGCCCTCACCGCGCCCTTAGTACCGCAATATGCACTGCTCATTTGACTCCGAATCGCCATATAACTCGCAATACTAGCCACCAACACAATGCTCCCCTTCTTGGTCCCATTCTCAATCATCTGCTTAGCAGCCAACTGAGCCGTATGATAAACACCCGTGACATTAACGCCCAACAGCTTCTGGAACTCCTCAAAAGTGGTATCCAGAAACGACACATTCCGGTTGATGCCAGCACACGGTACGCAAATGTCTAGTTTTCCGCCGAAATCCGCCTTGAAGGCTGCGAATCCCTCCTCAAGACTCGTGATGCTGGACACGTCCACGATGTAATGGCCGGTTTTCACTCCGTAGTCTTTCTCGATGGCGAAGAATGCCTCCACTGGTGCGATTACGTCGAAGATCGCTACGTCGGCTCCGGCTTCCGCAAGTCCTTGGGCGAAAGCGAGACCACATCCTCGAGCACCTCCGGTCACGAGGGCTGTTCGGCCTTTCAGGGAGAACTTTGGGGTTGTTAATTATTGTTTGTTAAATGTTTGGGATCATAACTTACTCTGCTCATGATTTTACTGGCTGGAATCCACGGATGCTGTTTGAAGGTGGGAAGGGTGAGGGAAAGTTGAGGTTAAAGTGATTAAAGTGTCTAGAGTGATCACAAAGTAAGAGGACAAATGAATATATTCCGAGGCATGACTTCGGTCGAAGAGAAAAGCCCCAACCGTTGCTCCACAACTTATGAACACGGGTATCTAGGTCCCACCTGCTCATGATTCGTGGTGTTTCCACCCCACTTCTGGTGTTGAGGGTCTCCCCACTTACCAGAGGAGGGGTGAAGCGACAGAAAGATAAGGGATTAACCCATCGGCATTTTATACCCCGTAACACGTTTGCGCTTCAGCTTCATTCGCTTTCATACCTACCCTGAAACCAAAATTAAATTCCAGAATTCAAGATGGGAAAGAAACGCGTTCTCTGTACCTATGGTGTTGACATTGATGCTGTGGCCGGCTGGCTGGGATCTTACGGCGGCGAGGACTCGACCAGCGACATATCACGAGGTAAGCATAGGAAAATGGTTTGTAGTATTCTGCTAATATCCTACGCTCATAGGTCTTTGGGCTGGCACTATTGGGACACGGCGCCTATTGAAGCTTTTCGAGAAGTACAACATCAAAGCCAGCTGGTTCATCCCGGGTCATTCTCTGGAGACATTCCCGGAAGAATGTGCTATGGTGCGCGACGCCGGCCATGAGATTGGTCTCCATGGCTATTCCCACGAGAATCCGTCCGATATGACGTTTGAGCAACAAAAGGACGTCCTCGCCAAAACATTCAAGATGCTCACAGACTTTTGCGGCAAGCCTCCTCGAGGAAGCGTGGCCCCTTGGTGGGAGACTAGCGAAGCTGGAACCGAACTTCTGCTCAGCTATGGCATTGAGTATGATCACTCGATGAGCCACGAGGATTGCCAGGCGTACTTTTTGAGAACGGGTGATTCGTGGACCAAGATCGACTATACGAAAAAGGCCGAGGAATGGATGAAGCCGCTGATAAAGGGCAAGACTACGGGTTTGGTTGAGATTCCTGGAAGCTGGTACATAGACGATTTACCTCCGATGATGTAAGTCCAAGTTCCTTTTTTACTTTTCGGGGCAAGCTTGGGGTCGGGCGGGCAGGGAGGGGTGAAGCCTGGTAGGGGGGGGTCGGTCACGTGTCCGAGAAATAAAATCTTTCAAATTTGTTAACATAAAAAAGGTTTATCAAGAACTCGGCAAATTCCCATGGTTGGGTGAATCCTAGGGATGTGGAGGATATCTGGAAGGTATGAGAAGTCTCTTAATTCCCATATCGAACAAATGCTTACAGCGTTGGAAATCCAGGACCATTTCGATTACTTCTATAGGGAGTACGACGAATTCATATTCCCTATGACTATTCATCCTGACGTATCTGGGCGCCCGCATGTTTTGTTGATGCACGAGCGGTAAGTCTCTCCTAATCCTTTTCCAAACACAAAGATCTCAAACTAACGGCGTATAGTATTATTGAGCATATTAACAAGCATGAAGGGGTGGAATGGGTGACGATGGAGCAGATGTGTGATGATTTTAAGAGCAAGAACACCGCACCAGAGGGCGCTTTGATGCCAGCATCTGCAGAAGAGGTTTTGAAAATGCATATATCATAGCCAGCTAGATAATCCAAATCAAAGTGAATGAATGAGATGAGACTGTATAATAAGAATGTGCCTTCCAAATCGAAATGTTCAATTGAGTCTAGCTTAGCCCTTGGAAATTAATTATCTACTCCGTTGATAGCTAATTACCTAATGCAGGTACCTAGGTATCACTAAAGTTTCAAAATTGGTCGGTCTTCGGAGCCCTCCGACGTGTTCGTCGACAAGGTATAAAATATAGCGTTTGAGCCGCTAATCCGTAGCATTGTTTGGGTGAATTTCGGCGTCCTGTACCCTAGAGCTGCCACCCACCCACGAAGCAAACAGTTCACGCTAGTGTACAGTAATGGGCTTTCACGGGCCGTCTACGGAAAGACAGGAGAACATTGATTGTAATTCACTCCTCTTTGATATAATCTGTAACTCCACAACTCTACAACTCTACAACTCTACGTTCCATGACAGACAGCCGTGACACAAATCCCGGATTACTTGCATTTCCACTACTGCCTGCCCCCATTGCCGATAGTGGAATAAACAGAAGCTGACTGTGCCCTCCACTCCCACCACTGGCTGGCCATCGAGCCTGGATTGCATTGGATTGCTTCACACAACTCGAAATGTCTCCTACAGACAGGTTCTACAATGAGGACATTGACACCATCCGGCAACGAGAGTATCCCATGCTCAAAGGTCTACTGCCTTTGCAATTACTTTACTTATTCTAATAGCGCTAAAATTAATTACAGATGCGACATATCTTGATCATTCTGGAACAACTCTATACGCCAAGTCGCTTGTTGAGAGTTTCGCCACGTCCATGATAGATGGGCTGTATGGCAACCCTCATTCTGGTTCCGCATCATCCATTCTATCCACCAAAAATATTGACAATGTCCGTCTCCGGGTCTTGCAATTCGTCAAAGCCGACCCAGAAGAGTTCGATGTGGTATTTACTGCAAACGCAACCGCTGCAATCAAAATCGTGACCGAGGGGTTCAGATCCAGGGACAAGGGTTTTTCTTACCTGTATCATCGAGACGCCCACACGAGTCTTATAGGCGTACGAGAAAGTGCCTCGCGAGGTCATTGTTTTACGTCAGATGAGGTGGTTGAGCATTGGATCGGGTCTGGGGATGAAGCTCGTGAGGAGAGTGGCGAAATGCCAACACTATTTGCCTACCCGGCACAATCAAACATGAACGGACGTCGACTGCCACTGACATGGCCAGGTCAAGTTCGAAAGACTAAAAGCAACACATATACATTACTCGACGTTGCGGCGTTCGTTTCGTCGGCTCAACTAGATCTGAGTAACCTCGACGAAGCGCCCGATTTCCTTTCTATGAGCTTCTATAAAATCTTCGGCTTTCCAGATTTGGGTGCACTTATTGTGCGGAAGTCTGCTGGTCACATGTTAAGCCAGCGGAAATACTTTGGTGGTGGTACTGTAGACCTAGTCACTTGTCTCGAAGAGCAATGTTACATTCCAAAGAACGAAACTATCCATCAGCAGTTGGAGGATGGAACTCTACCCGTACACAATATTCTCGCTCTCAATAGTGCGTTTGATGTGCATACACGTCTGTACGGATCTATGGATCAAATATCAAAGCACACTTCTACGCTGGCACGGAACCTGTACCAAGGTCTATCCACTCTGAAGCACTTCAACGGTCAACCAGTCTGCATCATATACACAGACTCACCATCATCTTATGGCGGCAAAGAACAGGGTCCTACAGTTGCTTTTAACATCAAAGATAGCAATGGACAATGGGTTGACAACTCTGAAATTGAGAAAATTGCTTCCATTAGAAACATACACTTACGAATCGGGGGTGTCTGCAATTCTGGCGGCATAGCTCATTACCTAGATATCTCACCTTCCGAGATGCGAGAAAACCTTGCTCTTGGTCAGCGCTGTGGTGTTAATAGCCTAGGCGTCGGAGGAAAGCCAACAGGCATCATACGTGTCAGTCTCGGCGCAATGAGTAATATGACGGATGTTACGACATTCATAGACTTTGTGAATCAGTTTTTCGTCGAGGAAGAAAGCCAACAAGTCGACGATTTATACTCTGAGAAAGTAGAGACGCATTCGCTTTTTGTCGAAAGCCTCACTGTATATCCCATCAAAAGCTGTTCCGGCTGGCCAGTTCCCGCGAATACACCATGGGAAATCAAGAAAGAAGGATTATCATTTGATAGAGAATGGTGCCTGGTACACTCCGGAACAGGTAGAATATTGAGCCAGAAGCGGTATCCCAGGATGGCACTCCTGAAACCCGAGATTGACCTAGAGCAAGGCTTATTGCGAGTCAGAGTAAAGGGGGATGAGAGTGAAGAAGCCCCCGAGCAAGTTTCCGTCCCATTAGATTTCCGCTCTGCGGACTTCAAGACCCAGCCATCGAATTCCAGCGGCACAGCCGCGAACATAACGCCTTACAACTCGCCACAAATCAGCGACTTCTTCACCTCCGCGCTCGGCGTACCTTGCAACCTAGCACGCTTCCCAGCTTCCGCTGCAGGACCCAGTACGCGCCATTCGAAGCCTCATCTACAGAAGACCCAAGTCCCGCGCAAGCGACCAATGGAGGAAAGCATGCTTCCAGCAACAGTCCAGACTCCCTTCCTCACGCCTCCGCAAAGCCCAACTTCCTCCACATCTCGACCGCTCCTCTTCTCCAACGAAAGTCCCATCTTATGCACCACCCGCCCCTCCCTCGATGCCCTCAACGCGGAACTAATCGCACGTGGAAAATCTCCCATCCACTACTCCGTCTTCCGCTCAAACATCGTCATCGGCTCCTCCCCATCGTCTCTCACACCCGCACCCGCCTACCTAGAAGACTCCTGGACGCACCTCGAAATCGGCGACTCCGCAACGCCAGCACTCTTCCAAATGCTAGGCAAATGTCAACGCTGCTCAATGGTCTGCGTAAACCAAGAGACGGGCGCTAAGAGCGAGGAGCCGTTCGTGACGCTGGCCAAGACGAGGCGGTTCGACAACAAGGTGTATTTCGGGGAGCACATGTCGCTTATGTGGGGGAATAGGGATAGAGTTTTTGTTAGCATTGGTGATGTGGTGAAGGCTTCTACATGACATATGTACCCACGTCTCTTATGCGAGTCTGAAAATGATTCAGAAAAAAGAAACACACAACCCTCTTTGTAGGCATTGCTGACCCAAGCTACATGGCTTGTATACAACCTCTGTCTACTTTTACACTGTAAGTAGAATAGCACATACAGAGTATGTATTTGCTGCTTGGATTTGCTTAATTACTTGGATTGTATGCCAGCCCATTCATCTGTATCTGTCTGAGCAAAGATGATCAAGTACAACACAATACATATAATATAATACAATACCCAAATCCAAATTCAAAATCCAAAATATAATCTTTTCTTTTTCTTTTTCTGGTTCCTCAAACGGAAGATTTTAATCAATGCAGAAACTACCTAAGCTGAGGGTAGAAAGAGAGATGTATTTACCAAGGAATGGATGGCAGGGCATTGAACCATGGTACTATTCTATACCGCTGGCTATACGTAGTATCTACTACCCATTAAAACCGAACAAGATAGTTCCACCTTCTGTTTACAGCCTTCGAATGAAAATTCTCATTTCACGGCTGGAGGTGGTAATCACTAGATTTGTTCGGATAGAAAATTTAAAGTGGGAGTGGAAGGGGAAGTGGAGTGAAATGGTGTCCTGGGGTGAGGGGCTTGGGATTGATGAATAGGTATAAGGGGGGTGGGGAGAGGGGAGAGGAGGAAGGAGTTGGGGGTATTAACGCTGCTGATATAAAAAATGGCCGTTGTGGATTTACAGTTATAATGAATGACCTTTGAACGCAAGACTGACGATATGAACAGATAAGACATAAAACAAGCTGAGTCCAGAAGTGATAGATGGCACTAAAAATGCCTAAGAGGAGAAATGTCAATAGTCGCTAAACATGCAATCAACTGAAAGCCGCCCGGTTATTTTCAAACTCCTCCTCAAGTCTTTTGTTATTGATTACTCAGCCTTGCAACTTAATTGTACGCCGAATAGATGGCTGTCTTCAAACCTCCGTGTTACATCTATCCGCCAGCAGAATTTCAGAAGTATTATCCTTGATGCACAAATACAAAAGCCTGTTCATATGTCTATGCCTTCGTATCTTCATAATCATGACACAACCATGTGATATGCCCGCCCAAACGCCCGATTCTGGTATCATAACGCCATGCCCCATCAACCGTTGAAATTGCCCATGCGCAGTACAGCAAATAGAGAGAGAAACGTCTGAGAAGTCGAAAAATCGTGCGTGAGGGAATCAGTATCTCTTCTTCGTCTGTGGTGTCTTCGAAAGCGCATTTTGATCAAATCCATAGATCGGCCGGCCTTGTCTTTTCAGCGACCAGATGACCTAGTGAAGCAATCATACATATTAGCAAGATTCACATCATCCGGAACGTAAGGAGAGAATATTCGTACATCTGTGACCGTGACAGTTTTCCGCTTCGAATGTTCGCAGATCAGGACGCAGTCGTTCAATATCTAGGACTCCTTAGTATAGGAAGAAGAGGGAGAGAGGCTTGGATGCCATACCGACGAAAGGTACTTCCTCAGCACATCCCGAGTTTCCTGATAGATCATTCCTGAGATCCGCTTCACGCCTCCACGTCGGGCCAATCGTCTGGGGTATATTATTAATTCTGGCTCGGTTTTTGAAGGAATGAAGCAATCACGATGCTTCAAGGGACGCATGCATACCGGATATCGCTCTTGGCTATTTATCAAACGTCCACAATTAGCATTCACTCCACTTGATTTCATATTCAACAACGGGATCCATACCCCGTAGATCGAAAGAATAGAAAGAAAAGAAAAGAACTTACTGACTGCCATGATATTATCCTTCAATATCTTCCTATGATGGGAGGAACGCAGATCAGATTCAACGCAATGCAAGTGATACGAAGAAAGGTACTATCGCAGGTGATAGATCGGATAGACGTCCGTACCTGTGACGCTTGAGATTCGATTTCCCAAGACCCAAGCCTCTGGTTCCCTTTCCTCGGCCTTGAGGACCGGATGAGCTGGCAACACCAGACCCAGCTACGGTCTTTCCGCCCACGGAGCCTTGAGGGCGTCCAGCTGGACGGGGACCACGCATGGCGGGACTATTGAACAAAGGCATTGTAAGATTTTTTGGCGGATGGATTGTGATGGCATATACTGAGGACAGGATCTCCAAAGAATCAGCGTGGTGGTGGTGAGATCAAAGTACTGTTCTAATGGGAGGAGTGCTTGTGCATCAAGCGATGAGGTACGAGTAGAACACGCGTTAGGCCGAGCTGTATCTTTAGCGCGTTGAGGGGTCGGGTTTACAATAAACACCGCCAAAGTCGAAGCTTTTCCTCAGTACCTATTCACTTTACAGAAGTCATGCGATGGCAATCGAGGCAGTAAAATATATCTGGATGCAAGTCTCTTAAACAATGGACTCTATTATTCGCTGCTTCCTTTGCTTCAAAGTCACGCGTTATTTCCCAACGAGTGTGGTGCCTTTCTACTCAACGCCATGGCATAGTAGGCCAACGATGCAATACAATGAGAAACCCGATTATGCGCTGATAAATGTGGCCTCGGAAAAGAGAATACCGTCCTCAATTACTTCCTCGTCACCTACCTTGACTTTCAACGAGACTGGGTGCTCGTGGGGGGAGTACTATATGTTTATCAGCATTATACCACTTTACGGAAGTGATTCACAGACCTGGTAAATATATGGCCTCGTGCCAGCAGCTGAAGCTACAATGGCTTTCACGAATCCGGGGACTTCTGCCATGACATCGATTCTGTCGAGTCTCTCGTCGAGTGGACCGTCGAGTACTGCCTCGACCGATTTTCCGTCTTTCGTCTTGCCAGTCCACTGGACCCTGATTGCCTCTGGCTCTGGCCAGTCATTCTCTGTATCTGGCTTGACTTTCGTGAATTCTGCGTTTATAGACGTGCCTGCTGTAAGGATCTCGGATCCCTTGACCAGGCCACCCATGTTGACAACTGTTGATCCGTAAGATGGAGGAGTGGTGAACTGCATGAAGACCGCAGAGTAGGTTGGGCCTTGGAAGTTAACAAACTTCCATTTTCCAGCTGCGTGATGTGGTTTCATGCCCTGATTGGCATGGATGAACATAGCCTGGCCCTCGAGATCAAGCGTTCCATCATCCGTAACTATCGTTCCTGAGGACTTGGCTCTCGGCCAGAACTCGTGTCTCATGAATCCCCATGGTGCTTCAGGGTCTGTGCCATAGTATGTCTTTCCATCTTTGCCGACCTTGAAACCAGGCGCTTCTTGAGTGATCGTAAGATTTACAATGGATTTCTCATTCGATAGGGACTTGATCGTGTATGTTTTTCCGTCCTCTACTAATTCAACAGCGACGTCCCTAGCGTAGAAGTTATGTCCGTCGTCACTGAAGTCGACATCAGATAGCGGGTCCGAGGACCAGAGATGGGCTTTGTTCTCCTTCTTTGGGTAGAAAATTTTGGTGTTGAATTGACTTGTTCTCTTTATGCCGCTGTGTTCCTAATCAGCAATCAAATTTGTATCTGCTGGACCCAGGCATTCATACGCGACATTGCTGTGGATGATCTGCGCCATCGCGATGTGCCCACTTTTCGCAAAGAAGTAAAAGCCTTGCGTCTCTACGCTCGTCGAGGGCAGGTTGTCCCATTTCAGATCGTCCTGTGTGAGCTCGGTGTAGGGAGTGGTTTCGGCCTGCTTGGTTACAGTCTGTATGGCGGAGGGTCCGTAGATAGGTTCTTGAGTGCCAGCCACATTGGCCAACCTATGTGGCAAAATTTAGCTGTTGTGCACATTAGGCAGGTATGAGGGAACAAACGTTTGTTTCGCCCAGTTCATCATCTTGAAGCAGTGTATCAGGGAGGTTTGTAGGAAGGTGTTGTTTGGACTGGGCAGATGGTAAAGCAGGTGGTAAATAAAGTCGTATGTCGATTAAAATTGAGAACTGGAATGAATAACTAGCCCCTCTTCCCCCACCGCCTCGCTCTTGGTACGTCAGGGGTTCCTCTGCACAACAGTGCATCAAGGTACTGTACTGTATCAAAGCCACACCTTCTTACGACGCAGATTTGGATCATTAATAGGCAGACATTTATAAAACTCTTTCTGTGCAAGTATTTATTGTTATGTTCTGCAAATCGTATATTTGGTTTCGTTTGCTTCAATCGTGCTATTCCTCCCCTGCTCTCCTGAAAAGACCCTTGAACCATGACCATGGCCATAGCTCCCAGAACCCTTCAAGCCCCCAACCTTCATTTATTGACTCTTCTTCTGCTTATTGCTCGACTTGCCAACCCCCATCCCATATCCATAAACGAGATGTCCACCTAACGAAGCCGCGTAGAACATCACCGGCATAGCCAATAAACCGCTCAGCATCGTATTGACAGCTGTAGGCGCCAAATCCTCCACGTGTCTCCTCGTCCACCAATTGAATGCCATCATCGCAGTCGCAACATCATTGAGCCCAGCGTGTAGCAGCCCAGTTCGAACCTTTGGCGTACCGAATCCATCGCGTAGAATCAATGGGAGCAGATCCGAGAATCCGGTGACAATGGCGGGAATGGTTGTGACGAGAGCCAGAATGGTGGTATAGAAGGACAGCTGGGGCAAGAGCTCCACAAGGGCCGATGGTACGTCCAGATATTTCAAGGTGGAGAGAATGAAGGAACCCGTGGGAGGGAAACTTGAAGCGGAGTAAAGCAAATCGAGGAAGCCGGTCAAAGCGATGAAGGTGATGGGGAAATGAACGCTCGCGGGGTGGAGTTGAATGCTGTTTAGAAGTCAATACTGGATATCGCGCAAACAGACCAAGGTAGTCCTTACCCTGCCATCGTGACTGCTTTCCTACCTTCGAAGATTTGGATTTCGACGGAATTTATTAAGGGAAGAAGCTGCGAGGTAGACGAACTACTCCGGGGGTGGCATGTGGAAGAAAGACAGGGGACGAGACGCAACGAAAGTGGTGTCACAAACGAGAGTGATGCTCGGAAACCTACATGATGTCACGACAAAATTGTCTCTCAATTGCAACTTATATCGATATATCTACCTAGGTACACTTTCGCGGCAGTATTCAAAACAGAGCTAGAATCCCTTTTGGGAGCATGCTGCAGCTCAGATACGCGATCACTCCTTCGGGGAGCTAGCTGAATAGCCCATATCCGCCTTATCATACCTAGGTATGAACCACAGCGCTGATATAACACTGCCGCTCTATGTAGCCTCCAAGCCTGGGAAGGTGTGTGGTTCTGCTCTGCCTTCATTGTTGTTGTCGGGAATTTCGCTGTAGGAGCATCATTGCATGTCGTCGAAATCCTCCTACCTTCAACGTCAAGTACATTTCTTTTGTCTTTTTTGTTAAATAGAGATTAGGTTTTAGAGAGTCCGAATTTCAAAGCTGGTTGTGTGTCGAGGTAAAAATACCCTCGCTACAAGTGTAGCCTGAATGCCCTCCATTCTAGACAGATCGTTTGCGCATATTATTTGGCAGGAGAAGTATTAACGCCTGTGCAGACCAATTTCATTCAAATCAAACATCGGGAGTAGCGACGACTATGACTTCGCTTCTCGCTCGTCTCTGACAGTTCTCTGGCGACATTTGCTCTGTTGGGTTCGGGAGACGAGATGTCATGTTACCATATCAGGTAGGAAGAATCATTCTCTAGATGTACTTAGTATTCTCTTTGTTTCCGGTAAGATTCCCTTGGACCAATTCAGGCAGGAGAAAGTAGCCTCTTGTCTTTAAAGATGTATACGGAAATATGTGACTACAACTCTTTTGTGGGTTCACGATTCCTGGCGACATGAATAACGTTGATCATGTACTATCTTCCTTGTGATAAACGCCTGGACTTATTTACCTGTCTAGTAAACAGCAGAAACACTTACTCGCCATTCACAGCAGGTGGTTAAGGTAAGTCACCCGTTGCAACCAGAACAGCTCGTGACCGATATAGAATCTCACTTCGCTCCGAATCTCCACGAGAACAAAATTCCTGGCACCAATCATGAACGGCATCTCCGCAAATGCTACCTATTCACCTACCCATCCCCCTGCAAAGGCTGCATCCTGGATGACGGGATAACCTTTGATACATTGTGGCTGTCTTGGGTTGGGCACTCTTCACCCAACCGCCCACCTCGAAAGAGAGCGTATCTTCCGCTTTCATTCAGCACGAGTATCCGGTCAACTATTGCATTAGTACTGTATTTCTGCTGCAAAGACCGCCTCTTACGAGACCTAGGCCTTCCATGTATACCTATGTACAAACGGGTCGAAGTCAGTGAACACGCCAAGTTTGAGGTCAAAGATTATTTACCTCCACCTTGAAAAATATACGGCTGGTGTACTTTTCAGTCTATACCTCCCCCCTTTTGCTATTATCAGATCTTAGTAAAGATGCAATGCTAGTATAAGACATATCGGCTCAAGGTTCGCCCCCTATCCTTAAGTGTGGTCCCTTCCAGCAAGTTTTCATTCCACTTAAAGTCTGGAAGGTTTGAATTCCATATCACTTCATATTTACCCACCATTTTCAGTTTGAATCCTATAAACGAGCAAATAGCCTTATTACCGTAGTGCATGGTCCTACAATGATTGACCCCAACCCCAACCCTACACTTCGCTTCTTGGCGGCTGCAGATCATCCCAGGGATCCAGCGCCAGGGTACTGTAGCACAATATGTGCGCATATACGAACCCCGCGGCCAGCTGAACTTCGCTTACTACTACATAAATCCGAGTTTTGCCCAAAGTAGTGAGATGTATGCTGTGTAATAAAGTTACTCTACAGTACATATGTGGAATATTGATTTTAAGGTCCGTATGTTGGTGTGAGCTTGGCGGTGGATATATAACGATGAGAGTGCCCGAACTTTTACGCGTTTTGCGTTATCGATAATTCGTCGTTTTCTTTACTATTGTCATAAAGTTTCGAGATCACTTAAGAGAAGCTCATTGAATGATGTACCTCTCAGTAGCAACACTGGCTCTCGCGCTCGACGTCGTCGTCGCCGCCAATATCAACAGCACAGTCGAACCGGGCATCGAGACAGCTTGCAAAGTGTGTCCGTGGCAGAAGTGTGTAAACACCAAGGTATATCCGTACTTCGACGAGGCAACGGAGCAGGACTATGATAACGTGACGTTGGTGTGTTGGACGCGCGGGGAGAACGTTGGAGGGGCTGACGGAAATAAGTTAGTGTGCTCCCAGAAGCTTTGAGTGAGATGATAAGGGTATGTAGACTGATGCGTTTGGTGTATGTAGAATTTGGCTTGGTACTGTGGATAATTGTTATGTGAATCAGTATGATCTGGTCGATTATAATGGGACTTGTGAGTTTGATTTGTTGTTACGTACCGGAGAGAAGACCGCCGGTGTCTTGCTGATAAATGTACGGATGGCTAGACCAAAGCGATTTGAAATACTGCGGCAGGGATTCAGAGGAGGAATTCTACACCACGCAAGACGCATCTACGAAATACGATACGGAATGCAACATCAACCCGTCAATCGACTCAGCCACACTGAAATATCTGGTCCCGAATAGAGATCTAACGGCAACGTGTTGGACGGATGGAGATCTGATCATTGATGACGAGCAGGTGCCCCTTATTTACCTCTTGATCATTTAACCGAGCATGAGAACAGAATACCATAGAACAGCCAACTAACACTACCCAGCCTCTGGATCCGAACCACCACTCTCTGCTACGCAGCCCAGAAAGGCCTCGAGCACAAGATCGATAAAAACTCCCTCGACAACTGTGGTCCCCTTCCTAGCCTAGACGTCAACCGCACAACCCCCTCCTCAAAACCTCGTCGCGCCGAACCTCTCCCAGGTCGTGCACAACCATCGAAGTCAAAGCGAAAGCCAAAGCCAAACCCAGCGCTACCCCTACAACCCCGATACCTAATCAACGTAACAGTCGGCGAAGACTACGCATCCTGCCACGAACAGCCGCGCACTTCTGCTCCGGTACTGAAGAAATACCCCTGGATGACCCAGGTCTTTCTGCAGTGCCTAACGTCGCCGAATCCAGATCCTGTGAATCCGGATACGGATGACACGTGGTGGGAGTTGACGACTGATTTCTGCTATGTGCGGAGTGTGGATTTCTGGGAGAGCCCGGAGGGTGATTGTAAGTTTTCTCCTTTTTTGTCTTCGTCTTTGCCTTTTTCGTTGGATTGAAGAAAGGATGAGCTAATAGATAAAAACAGATTATAAGTTCCCGCTGTGTAGTAAGTTCGGGCAAGAGTGATGGATCTTGTGAGTGAGGTATTTGCGGATTTGCTCGTGGCTTAATATTGATATACGTTCTGGGGTTTATTATGAATGTTTTCGTTGCTCATCTCTTCGGCTGAGTTGTTAGGAGGTCAATTCAAAAAAGAAATGTGATTGCGTTGCGCTTCTTCTATAATATATAACTTTATTATTACAAGAGCAATATCACTTCTAGGAATTACAGATGGTTTATGAGCTTACAATGCATCTATCTCGTTAAACCAGATTAAAGTTATATTTCATTATGGTTGCATTTCAGGCTAAAAAGAATTATTGATGAGAGTTGGCTGCAGTTGGCTTTATGATGGTCATACTCCGATAGAGCTTGAGGTAAAAAGTTCTAGGCATGAAGAATATCAATATTTAGATGAGTGTGATAAAGTTACTAGCTTGGATCAGATGCATTCAGGGTTTTAGGCGAGCCTCAGGAGGCGTCTAGATATTGAGATGATAGTAGGTAGCTATCATAACCGTCAATAGTAAGGAGTAAGCCCTTGATTTCTTCGTTACTCTGTTCCTATTTCTATCTGCGTATATGTAGGGACCATATCCCGTTCCTTGAGAGTGCTTAGTTATGAGATGGTCGTTCCATATCCTACCCGATGTGCCTGGGTGTCGCTCACGTCTTTGTTTACACTTCAGGAACAAGCAGGTTGTCCTCCAGCGTTCTCCCATCATCTTCAAAGATGCTCTTAAGATGTGTGCAAAGCGAAGAACCATGAAGCGATAACCAACCTCTATATTCCCGAATGTAGCTTTGCTCGAATAACAAACTTGCAAACTGCTGACTGGAATAATAAATGTACTCATCAGAGCGGGGAGAATTTCTCCGACTGGGGGTTATTGATAGGTCAAAGATGGCAACAAATAGCCTCAATGGTATGTAGAGGTAGCTTCGACTAGAGCATAACATAGGAGGATCGAACTTGGCGAATAGATGCGCTATCTGAATCAGCCCCTTCCTAATAATCGCCTGGATACAAAAGCTATAATACGCAGATGAAAACCAGTATCTCTTGTTCTCCACACTGTCTTTCTTGAAAATCACTCTTGATAGTTCTTTGTAGTATATCGAAATGTGCATATTCAAAGTTTTTATGCAGTCAAGGTCGTTTCGCTGACGACAGTCGGGTAGAAATAAAATATCGGCTTCCATTCGCATCACTTCTAAGCAACTACGCAAGCAAATGAGTGATTGAGCAATCAGTTGGTCCTAAAAACGAGTTAGACGGCTCCTTGTGCTTCTGGAGTGAGTGTTCCCCGTAGACTTGCTCGCCAAGGAAAGCGACATCTTCTTGTAGAAGAAGGAACTAGTTGAGGTTGCAATGCGAAAGCAGATTCTTACATCTTCAAACTCTGCTTGGTAAACCGCCGATTGGGAAAGAAGACGGGCGAAGCCTTTATATTCATCGCTTTCGGCGAGGATCGATCTTGAAGACGAGCTTTTGCGAAGCTCCCAAAAAATTGCAAGTATACATTCCTTTAGTGGGTTGAATGCTACCAGGCTGGGATGTCTGGGTTCGAGAAATGCATTGTAAGCTCTTGAAAGTTCCGCACGAAACAGTCGACGCATAGTACCAATACAGGGTACTTCGGGCTCTTGCATGTTAAAATCTAAATCACCCATTTCATCTGTTCCCATCATATCGGATGCAGATAAGAAAGAGCTTCCCAGGATTCCTTTCTTATTTCGTGGAATTTAAAGCGGTTGTCCATTCGGGCGAGTCTGTCCCTCGAACGATTCAAAGCCTTCACTGCTGTGGACCTATTCGTCGCGTTGAGCAGTAGCGAAATGATATGCTGATATAGATGAAGGAGCTGTATCGACCTTGGTACTCTTATAATCGGACACTCCTAAACGTTCAAACCGCTCGCACAGGTTATCTAAAGGCGTTTCACATTGCATATCACCTCGTGTACACTTGATAATTCCCCGTTTAGACGTAGTATTCTTCGGGCACATACCATAAGGTTCCTTAGTGCTGCACTGCAAGAACTTTAGTCCATGTATAGGAGGGGACTTTGATCTACACTTACTTTCTTTTTGAGAAATTTGCATCTCCAACAAGCATTTCCCACTTGCTTTAATGCTTTCATTCCGGCCTTGGCCGTTTCACTCAAAGGACCCCGGCGGCCAGAACAAGAAGATGTCTGGCTTCCACCAGAATGTACTGAATTTGAATCGAAGACAATCTCTCGTTAACCGGAACCTGATATACTCTGTACGCTTGACTGCTGCGAATTTCTTCTGAGATAGTTGCCACTGGACTCACCACTCTGGTTGCTCTGCCCACTGCTTATAGACCTCTTTCTTTTTGTAGTCGTCGGCTCTTGACGGTGAGTATGCTCCCTATTCAAATAACGACTAGCCTTGGCCACTGAGGACTTGATTCGCTTCATGGTGCTAATATTTGAGCCTTCACGAAATCGACTTTCTTGACTGGTGCATTCGTGATCGAGCGTTGCATCGAGCGTTGCATCGAGCAGACCAACAAAATGCGAAACGTCTCCGCCCTGTTGCTCTTGTACAGGGTCTTGAGAAGAGTTAATTTCGGGGAAATGAGAGGTCGCTTGTACTCGTGGGTCATTCAAGACGATCTGCTCATTGCCAATTAAAATATCTCCGGCACGTTCGGGTCGCTCGACACCGCAAGGGATATCGACATAGGAAGTCGGCGGCAAGGTAGTGGGAGGTTCATTGTTATGTCGGTTTACCATTGAAGGTGTGAAATAATAATCTGGATTCGTTCCATGATAGTCTGGGCCCATTCCATAATGTAACTGCTCGGAGTCAAGGAAGACATCGTGTTCCGGGCCTAACGAATTGGTTGAAGCTCCTGGCGGGTCGAAGTCTTCTAGTGAGCAGAGATCTTCAGTTGAGTTGAGATTCTGCTTACTAGAGTGATTGAAAAGGCCTTCTAAGTCGAAAGCTTCTCCTGAATTAGAACGTTTAAACCGGCTAGGTCACCGTCGAAACTTCCTATTGAATCAGGGAATTCAAGACTATCAGGGCGACTAATCCGCACAATTTGCGAGGCTTTCGAATACTCGTAGTCTAAACCTAACTTGCAAGCTAAGGATTGAAGAACCATCTGCTCTGAGCGCGAGCGAGGCTCAAAAGTGATATCAGCTTGCGAGAAATCATTCTTGAAGGTGTTGATACGAAAATATAGGTTGAGATTTTCATCGATGTTTAAATCTTCTCGTATTAGCTGTAGCTTTTCATGTTCAGATGGAGAACTTGCCTACTCCCATTGTGGCAGATGAAGACGCCATCGAATTATCAAAAAATGGCGGAAGAAGTGATTGTATTTTGTCTACTGGTTGGATATCGTCAGTCAATCGAGTTTGCTCAACATCGTCGGGTTGCTTATAAGATCCCGCGGCTGAAGTTATCTGGTGTGATGAACGCACGACAAGTATCTCTTATCCGAGCAGATGGCGCTCGACAATTGATCGGGGTGGTTGCGGCTCTATGAAGATAAGTGACGAGGCTGAAGCTCGAGTGCGGCGAACAGGGCGATGCAAGACACCCAAAATTCTCGATGAGTCTTGATCTGAATTCGTGATTTCAACCTCTAGATAATCGAAAGATGAGAATTATGACCTCGATGGAAGACTTGTGCATTTTAACCTGGGACCAAGCCATAGGCCATAGAATTGCTGGCCGAGCCCCAGTGTCAGGGCGATGCCCATTGCAGGAGGCGGAGCTGAGATTGTTGTGTCGCAGAGAGAAAGCGGTCGTTCCTCTTTGGGAGGTAAGCTGCAGCCACCCAATCAGTATAGACAACCTGGGCACTTTACTATTCTTACAGCAACTTTTCATAGAATTACACCGGCGGACCTGCCAAATGTATGGGAATAGCAGGGTTGTCTTTGTAGAATGTTACTAGACGCTCGCCATGAGCCACAACCATTTTTCAAGACCGCCTATAATCTATGGCCTAAGTTAGAGAACCGCCGTTGCGAAGTTCGCAGAAAAATATATCATTATCATACCAAAATGATCATAAATTACCTCGCTCTTCTCTATAGCAAGCATGTTCCAGCATTGCCAATCTTTTTGGAGCAAATTCTCAACCATATTTCCAAGTCCAAATACACGGAAGACGCCTGAAATTAAAAGCCTCAAGAACAGCCCTTACTAGCACAAAGGAAAGCAAGATGCGGGCTCAGCATGGTTCAACTCGTTATTTCTGTAATCTTGCACGTTGCACTAGTACGTTCCGCCGTCAACCTGATGTTGTTCGACATATGAAATCTATACATGGTCCAAAGACTCCTTGCCCAAAAGGGAATTGTGGATATGCGACCGGAAGAGCAGACAAAATGAAGGAACATGTTCAGAAAAAGCATAAAACCCAAAGTCAGTATGATGCCCTGCGATGGATATTGCGTAACACTGACATATATTCCCAGGCGGAGCTATTCAGGGAAGTCTGAGTATTGTTGATGGCCGGCAGAATGGCACGTACGACTGCATGACCTCCAACAATGCAGACTCTCATGGCACCTCAAGTGTTGACGCTTCAAGTTTCAATCCCTTCTCAAATCCGATCAATCTACCCGACTTCAACGTCTCCAACGCTGTTCACCTCTCAGGTCCAATCAACCCGTTCACTATGTACCCCGGCATGTCCATTGTAATGGGGCAATACGGAATTGATGAGTGGAGATATGACCGTTCGTTTAATCGGCCCAGTGCTTGGTATGCCTACCCAAGCTACTCAGGTCCTACGAACGCCTTTCCAGTACAAGGGACTTCCCAGCACTTGGAGGTTTGACACCAATCACACCGCTGACTTGACACTTTTTGATGAAGTAGACTGTCTGTTATAGCTATTGTCATCGGTCTTCTCTACTCTTGGGATGTTGAGCATCGAAGGCTCACTGATATGCAGCTTCAAACCGAAATGTTGAGGGACAGGAAGTCGACCCGGATAGGCTTTTGGATTGGGTGATGAGGATAGTTGTTCTCTCTTTCAAGTTCTGGATATCAAAACTTTTGCACAACTTGACACATGCACAGCACTGTATGCTTGATTCCTTTCGTTCTTTGTATCTCAAGTGTTTCTCGGCAGTGTCGACCCATTAACAATGACTCGAAAATCACATGAGACATTCCATATTCTCTGTGAAATCCAATGCGGAATCGTAGCAAGCGGCGAGAATGTTGAGAAAGCCGCCCGTTAGGTATCACAAAGCTCTTCGTCATTATCTTCGCTCCAGCAAGCCCAGCGCAACCCTGAAGCATGATGGAGGCTCAACAGGAGCTTCCGAGCACAACACGCATCCCCGTGCAGCTGGGTCTGTCTCGGAACGCATAAATATTGATTCAAACGGACCGATACATTCATAGTATCGTCCGGGAGTGCATTAATCCCGTAAATGTGGCATTGACTTAGTCCTTGCCGGATCGAAGCGGTTCACAAACCCACGTCCTGTTGCAGACACAGGTTGCCCTTTTGCCAGGTTATGATGACAACGGTCTTGTCGCAATTACCGTCGGTGGCGCTCTTTGCTCTAAAATAGAGCCAAGGCCGTTCTTGGCCATGCAATGCGTGTACTTTATCTTCCTGGGCTAAATTAGCACCTCCTGGAAGTTAATTCATGATGAAGGTCGAAGAGTTGCGCTGTCTCGTTTGGATATATTCAGGTGGGGCTCACTGACTCGCAGATGCTGATTTGAAAGCACTCCCCGAATCATGTATTCCATCAACCCCTCAAACAACCCAACCACTGCAAACACGCTCAAATTTTGACTCAAATTGAAAGTTCGCACCGGCTAGCGATATCTCAATCAAGCAATTGGTCTCTTAAAGGCATTTCAAGACCACAAGATCCACTGATATATTCCCTCGGACTCGTCACGAGAATACCTCTCAGGTGACTACAGAAACACCATCACCATTTTGAAAATAGACAATCCAAAATGGGAGGACAAACAATCATTGTAAGCAAATACTATACCCTCAAAAAAGGTCAGTTTCTGATTTATTCTAGGCCGTTGGCCAGATGTGCTCAACATCAGACATGAATGACAACCTCACTCAAGTCCAAATCCTCGTTATAAAAGCAGTAGCAGCAGGTGCAAAAGTACCCCTCAGCCCTCCTGATCCCTCTCTTTCCATCCCATCTCATTTCCACCCCTAGGCGCTCTTCCTCCCCGAAGCCTCTGACTACATCTCGCACACCGCCTCCGAAGCCCTCACTCTCGTGCGCTCCGTCTCCACCTCTCCCTACGTCCTCGGCCTGCAAACCCTAGCCAAGAAACACAGACTAGCAATTAATGCAGGTATTCACGAGCCGGGTGATGGCAAGGACGGTAAGATTAAGAATACGTCGATTTGGATTGATGAGGACGGCGCGATTGTGGAGAGGTATCAGAAATTGCATCTCTTTGACATGGATTTAAAACGGGGGCCGAAAGCAAGAGAAAGCGAGTAAGTCTCTCAACCATCAAAACTCACAATGCAAGCAACTAATCAGAGCCACACGTACAGTACGTTTGAAGAAGGGATGGAAAACCCCACCCCCTTCCAGACACCCGTCGGACTAGTCGGGCTGCTGATTTGCTTTGATGTGAGTTGTCGCGTCTTTCGTATATACATATATATGCAAGAAACAGCTACTGAAAGTTGATTTGTTTACAATCACCAGCTACGCTTCCCCGAAGTAGGCCTCACGCTCAAAAGGCAAGGAGCGCAACTCATAACCTACTCCTCCGCCTTCACCGTCCCAACCGGGAATGCGCACTGGGAGATCCTCCTGCGCGCCCGAGCGATCGAGACACAGGCGTACGTGATAGCTGCCGCGCAAGCAGGGCAGCACAATGCGAGTCGGGTTACGTATGGGCATTCCATGATTATAAGTCCTTGGGGTGATGTGGTTGCGGAGCTGGGAGGGGAGTTCGAGGGCCCGGAGATCGCGACTGCTGTGGTTGATCTTGCGCTTGTGAAGAGTATCCGGGAGCAGGTTCCGTTGAGGAGGAGGACGGATGTTTATCCGGAGGTTTAGGGAGGGGTGTCATGGGCAACGTTTTATCTGAGGTCTGACCATTTCTTTTTCTCCCTCTGATCCCTAACTTTTGTTCTGGCAGGTTCGAAACTCCCTTGACTTTTGAGCGGATGTTAGTAGGAGGCTTTCTGACAAATATTATGCATTTGTTACCTGTTGAGTCTCCTCTGCGTCTTATTCCATGTTTAGCTTCGTCGACGTCTATTGCAACTTCTCGTGCTCTTGACATGCTGCCCCTATCCTGTTTATTTATCCCCCCTCCCATCTCACCCCAACCCCCCGGCCCCAAAACACCATGAAAATCTGTCTCGATAGCATTAGATCTTTAGATGACATTCATTACCAAACTAATTTGAATCAACAATCCCCCTTAAATTCCGATCTATGTTTAGCTCTGCAGCAGAAAGGAACGGTTAAGAGCTAATCGAGAAGAAGGCCAAAAAAAGGAAATTGGTGCAAGTTGGTCCCCCATGCCAAATAGATATCGTCACAAATACACTTTGACTAGAACAAATTCAGCCCAAGTAGTAGCAAATATTTGTTCCGGTATAAATCCGGGTGAGTTGTTTGTTTGGTTGCGCTGCTCTGCCCCCTATTTAACTCGCTTGTACTGTACGTCCGGCTCAATGCCTTGTGATATTTGATAGCGATTACTTAGGGTGGGAGCAGCATCCTATGGGTATCTACAGATGTGATGAATACGTCATAATCCAATTATCTACTGGTTCCTCTTCATCCTATCTCAACCCACAATCTCGTAGATTATTCCCCCCTTCCAATCCATCACGTGAGACTCTGCTTACTAAGCAACAAGGCTGCTTGCTCGCCGCTGTACCGCAACCGCGCTCCAAAATTTCCCACCGCATCCGCGTTCTCGAAATCCGCAAACAGCTCATTCAACCACCACCCCAGTCGAAACGAAACGAATCGAATCGAACGAACTACAAACTCTCCTAACAATGTCGAAAGCACGCGCCACAGCAGACCAGATCGTAAAGCTGATCGTCGGCGCTGGGCAAGCAAGTCCCAGTCCGCCGGTCGGTCCAGCGCTGGGTAGTAAGGGTGTGAAGAGTATGGATTTCTGCAAAGTAAGTTCCCTCCCTATCCCTATCCCTCTCCCTCCCCAATCTACATAGCACAAGCCCAATTCCAACCCCCGGACCAATTGATATGACCTTAACCAACTAACCTTCTACCCCCAGGAATTCAACGCCCGCACCGCCCACCTAATAGCCGGGACGCCCACGCCCGTCCGCGTTACCGTCCGTCCAGACCGGAGTTTCCATTTCGAAGTCCGCACGCCTGCGACGTCCTACCTGTTACTGAGTGCCGCGCAGGTGGAGCCGTACAAGGGGCGGCTGAAGGGCAGGAATTCGAATGAGACTGTGGGGGAGATTAGCTTGAAGCATGTTTATGAGATTGCGAAGATTAAGAAGACTGAGCTGAGGCTGAGCGGGTTGAGTTTGGAGGGCGTTTGTAGGAGTGTTATTGGGCAGGCGAAGAGTGTGGGGGTTGTTGTTAAACCG
>QGMJ01000152.1:0-51023 GCA_007821545.1 Lachnellula subtilissima
TTTTCTTTTCTTTTCTTTTTCTTTTTCTTTTCTTTTCTTTTTTCAACCCTCCACCCATTCATCCATCCCCACATTCTACAGCGTGGGATGTGGACGGTCTCGCGTGAGAAGGCTGGAGATGAAACGGGAGTGTTTTGTTTTGTTTTTTCGCGAATATATACTTTCCTGTACTTAAGTAGTCTATTGATAATATAATGAAGCCGACTGCTTTGATTTGCCTACTGTACTATGCTTTGTAACTGAATATTATTATTACCAGTCCGGGATGATTACTGTGTACTGTATACGTAAGTTCAGTTCATAAGTGAATATACATACGTGAAATCACGACACAACGAAAAGAAAGCCGGAATCTTTTATCATAGTTCGTTCGTTCGTGCATGTACAGTACAATATACAAGCTTATCTCCACCTCTGTGAATCGTCACAGCTGAATGAACGAAATGCAATGCAATGTAACGCAATGCACGAGAAAGAAAGAAAGAAAGATAGAAAGAAGTTGACTTTATTTTACTTTGCGTTGATGGAAAATGCATGCCTGATAATTAAATGTACGGAAACAGACATGCAGATAGATATGATATGTTACTGTACGATATGATATGCAATGCGATGCGATGCGATGCGGGCATGGCTTACATGCAGGCGTACTGTATACTCCTCCGTACTGTATACGATTACGATCCAGTACAGCATGCAGATATTGGTTCCGGTCTAGTGGGAACCACTAGGAAGCTACTATAAGGGAAGTAATATAATGGCGTGTAGGTATTCATCGTGGTACAAAATATTGCAATTGGTGGAGGGTTGACTGAATTCGATATATCGATTATTGCACAGAGACGGTCCAGTGACATCAGTGAGATTAGATGGTTGGCTGGCTGGCTCATTTCAAGTCGGAAGTTATTACAGATATAGTACGCCCAGAGATACGGTATCGGGATCGGGATCGGGATCGGAAGAGGATGATTAGAGGTATTTAGAATGCCACTTTCTCTGGCGGCTGGGATTCGCGTGGAAAGAAAGGGCTTGGGAAAAGATGTGTTCACAGCTCGCTGTCATTGACTGACGTACCTTGGTGGGCAGGCACTTGAGGGCATTCATAGCCTCGCAGGTGCCTAAAGAGGTGTGAGGCTTAAAACGGAGTTTCCGACAAATATATCTAGTTTGTACGGTAGTTTCTTACTATAGGCCTACTTATTCATCGGGCCGAGTTGCTAGATTATATCAGTAGTTTGTCTAGACACCATAGTGCCCCTAAGTTTTAAGTCTTTACAACTAAAGCAATAGTACTTGGCAGAAGTGGCGAGAAACGTGAGGTTTCCGTGGCTAATAACCCGAGTTGCACAAGTCCTACTTGATGAGTCGTGCTAATTTCTATCAGAATGAAGCTTCCGATCTCCCAAGACGATATAACCTTCAGCTACCGACCGACGCTTGCATGCATAGCATGCCGGGCGGAACAAATACTATACGGAATACTCCGTGCCTTACTGTACCTTGGCCAGGGTAGATTAGATGTTTTTATGGTTTCTGTACAGTAGCTCACTCGACCAACCTCGTATCTTTTTTCGGAAGATCTCCACAAGGAAGGAGGGGAGGTCCCGTTTCGCTCACGGACCAGGTGTGCGAGCCGTAGCGTAGCAGCTACTGGTAGTGCTGTGCTGTCCGTAGTGTGGGCAGGGTGGTGTGCTGTGCTGTGCATGCAAAGGAAACCCTGCTAGCATACGAGTAGCTAGCTTGCTTTAACTAGCCCTGCCCGTTCTCTGCCCCCATCCCATCCACCCCATGTCCTAGGAATACCCTCCTACACCCATGAATACGACCCCCCAACCTCTCTCAGCGCTTTATGCCAAGCTAAACCAAACCGAGCCGACCATGCTAGGTCAACGTTTACATGTACCTCCGAAGCTAGGAGTAAAAAAGTCCCCCCTCATAGCGCTTGTGAAGCTGCATCTCTTCCTCCTTTCCATCGTATAATCCTAAGTACTCGTGCTGTCCATCCTCATTTTTGCTTGTTTCTGGATTCAGTAATTGCATCCATTCCTGTCGCTATATATTTTATCTCGCTACTGCTCAATCTTCCTTTTCATCCTTCTTTCCAATACCTGGACCTATTTCCTGCTGTCGAGAGATCCCTCTGAAATGAGAAGCCAGAGTTGGAGGCATGTTGCCGTGGCGGCTTTTGCATTCGCCGTGGCTGGGACGAATGCGCAAACGAGCTCATTGACGGACCTGGGCACTTTGCTCTCGGGCCAAAAGAACCTGACCACTTTTTACGGCTTGATTCAGGTACGTATAGTGTTGTTACTGGACGAAAATATTGTTCATTGGAGTTGGACAGAATTGGGACCGCAGCTCTCATTTGTACAGATACCGTAATCTCAATGATTCTGGATGAGCTTCCGATATGGTCTCACGAGCAGGTAGATCGTTCTGGAGCCAATATTTGCTGTGTTCTGGTCTACTTTGCCCGAAGATTGCGTGCGGGAATGAATTGGAATATTGCAAAAGTAGAAACTGACTTGTCACCCAACAGAAATATCCTCAGATTTTATTGCAATTACCATCAACTCAAGGTGTTACGGTACGTATCCTAACCCTTTTTACGGTATCTGGAACTGATTGAACTTGGCCAGATTCTCGCACCGAACAATGATGCCTTTAATAAAATTCCCTACACTGAGCTCAATAAAGCGTTCAGCGACAATGACCAAGATGTTATCACGAATGTCCTGGAGTATCATATTTTGCAAGGGTCACGGACAGCTGCTGAACTAATTCCTGGCGATTCCGTGTTCATCCCAACCTTGTTGACGAATGAGGCATACAGCAATATCAGTGGGGGACAGAGGGTGCAGAATGTTAAACAATCTGGTGATGTGGTGGTGTTTGTTAGTGGGCTGGGAAACAGATGTACATTGACACAAGCAGTGAGTGTTTTCCAAAACCCCTGTCTGGCCAAGAATCCGATCGCTGACAAGTTCTAGGACCTCAAATTCACTGGTGGAGTAGTTCAGGTCATCGACTCTCTGTTGATCCCTCCATCAAACCTTACCGGAACCCTCACTCCCTTTAATCTAACATCCTTCGAGGGCGCCCTCTACCAGTCGAAGAAGCTAGAAAACTTCTCGACCGCCGCAAACAGCACAATATTCGTGCCTAACAACAACGCTTTCCAAAATCTGGGTCCCGCCATCGCAAACATGACCGTCGAGGCGCTCGGCAGCGTCCTTGACTATCATCTTCTCCCTGGCCAAGTAGCCTACTCAACCGACCTGACCAACGGCACAAAATTCTCCACCCAACAGGGAGGAAACGTCACCATCCTCCACAGCGGCAACAACATGTACGTCAACTCGGCTGCAGTCGTCCAGGCAGACCTCCTCTGCGCCAACGGCGTTATCCACGTAATCGACAACGTGCTGAACCCGCAGGGCCCAGGCGCGCAGCCAAACCCGGCGATTGCGCAACAGGGTGCCGTGTTCGCATCCGCATCTTCATATAGCACGCTGCCCTTCACAACCGCCATCCCTTGCACGTCCAGCTGTCCCGTGACCTCGAGCTCTGTCGCCAGTGGTAGCGGGTCCGTGGTGGGAGGCGCAGGTACGAAAGCGACGAGCGGTGCGGGCTCCAAGAGTTCGAGCGTCAAAACGAGCAGTAGTAAGGCGGTGGCGGCCGCTATGGCGAGAGAGACGGGCTTCCATGCTGCGGGCTTGATGGTCGCGCTAGGGGGAGCGGTTATGATAATCTAGGATCGGATTTTGATGATACGTACTAATTTATATAGCTTCTGTACGGAGTTTATGCTGGCGTTGATTGGTTAGAGTCAAGTCACTGTTATTTGGAGCTGACAACAAATAAGCGACGGGGTATAGGCACTGTTTATCTTTCCGAATGTCTTGGGAGGCGTACGAGTTGCTTGCTAGCTAGCATACCCTTTGATGGCGTAATATTGAGCTCTGGAGGAAATGTGCCGTGCCGTGCCACGCCTTCTACCATGCCTACCTATAGTACCTACTCAATTTTCTATGATGCTTCGGGCGTCTGGTCACTAGTACAAGTTAGAATAATGTATATTCAAATAATTTCAAATACTCTTTGATTTCCTCTAGGCAGTCTTCCTCGAAACAAGTGTCTGAAAGTCACTCACTGGTAATTCTTACCTCGAATGAACTACGCGAATGGTCCTCACTACTTCAATGCTTTCCGCTCGCACGCTCACAGACTTTTCATTATTATTCTTCCTCTACTCTACTCTACTCTACTCTACTCTACTCTACTCTACTCTACTCTACTTACTCGCAAAGCTCGACCATTCGCAAAGAAACGATTACCTCGCTCGCTTGCTTGCCTACTTGCTTGCTTGTAGTGGAAGACATCACCTGCGCATTCCCAACTATCAGTCATAGTATGAACGAGATGCTTGCCTTTGCTGCCTTGCTTGATTTATCTACAAAGAGAAATTCGAATGGAATCGTCGTCTAGACAGACAGGGCGGGGCGGGGCAGGGTAGATAGACTATCGTGGATGGCGCGTGGGTATCTATCTATCTATCTATCTATCTATCTTTTTAGCTTAAGCTTCTGGATCCTCGAGTATGTATTGCGACAAGGCAAAGCAAGGCCAGGCAAGATAAAGGAACATGTCGCAGCTCTCGAGTCATGGTCATGAGACGGGTAGGGTAGGCTTGTGTAAACAAGTATTACTTCTAGTACGTAAGATTACATATAATAGGTAATCTACCTATTCATGCATTTGTGCGTCTTTGTAGCAGTATTTATTATACGTGCAATACAATACGCGCTACACCGATCGCGCGCTGCGAAACATGGAATGGAGAAAGAGGAGCTAGGCTAGCTACCTGGCTGGGAAGATGGGTCGATGCATGCATGCATAGATAGATCGATGATGATTCTCGATTCGCTTTGAGGATTCGCGCTGCCTATGTATATGGTATGGGTTATAGGGTATATATATATGAAGATGAATACCTAAGTATACGTAGATAGATAGATAGATAGATAAAATTACACAGAATAGAATCTCTCAGCTCACCAAAGAATAACCAACAAGCAGGTAAGTTTACATATGTCTTTTCGAGCACCTTGTTTGCTTAGCAAGGGATTCCCGTAACATTTCCGATCGTTATTCAGGAATCATATACTGTATTAAATGCAATCAATCAAATCAATACCTAGTTCGAGGTTATGATTTATAAAGAAGGAAGGGGGAGGGGGTTGTTTATAGATCAATAAAATTCTCGCATGCATGCAGGATTTGTTTATCCTTTAATTAGCAGATGGTATGGAAAGGAAGAAAGAAAGATATTCTGGCTAGATTAGAGTCGACGTTGGTGATGGGATCTGGACCCAGACTGGTGATAACGGTAACGGTATAGTGGAAGCCTCGATGGAGGCTTAGAAGTATGCCTAGGATGCAAGCTAAGGGTATGGAGATGATGGTTGGATATAGGCTTTGCGGGCTAGTGGGCTGATGGGAACTGATGGAGAAGAAGGGGCAATATCCTTCACGGGTAAATTAAGAGCAGCAGGAATGAATGAATCACTTACTTCTAGGGGATCGCTTCTCTACAGCACACCTTCTCATTCAGCTGACCGCGACGTGCATGAGGGAAATCAAATCTTATTGGTACTTGTACATAATCTTCAGTCTCTTGACTGCTTAAAAGAAAGTCTATCGTTCGGAAGCGCAGTCTTCGCTAAATAAGTAAATATATGCTGAAAGGAAAGGAAAAGAAATGATAGGAAAAGAAAAGGTGGAGAAAGAAATCCAACATTGCCGACCTTTCCTTCTGCTCCTCCACTCCCTAATCTATGCAAGTTTTGTATATATTCCTACTGCCAAAAATAAAGACCGTCATCATTCATCTAACGTTGAGCGCCAAGGATGAGAAGGATTTTGCCCCCAACGGGGCGATGATTTTGGCATGTAGTGAAGGTTCATGAAAGGATCAAAATCCGGTAGTTGTAGGAGGATTCTCCCAATGCCGCAGCATCTGTTCGAGTGCCTCGTGCCACTCCCAAGCCAGACAGTCGGCTAGCTGCTGGGCCTCCTCGGCTTCTGGAATGCGGCCCCCCCACATTTCCGGTTTTGCAGATTCTATTGTGGCGTAGGAATCAATCATTTGACTGTGTCTAAATGTCAGTTCCAAATTTACACATATTGGATTCTCTGACTAGTTGACTTACTCGTCCTTGAGTTTGATGAGTACCAGCCATGCATAATTCCAGCTGCGGTTGCTCTCAGGATCATTGCTAACCCTCCACTTCGCATCATCCAGAGCATCTCTGCTGAATGGGTAGTTTCTGGTCAAGTTGCGAAGCTCGTTCAGCATTTGGTGTGAGGTCACGTAGTAGGTCCAGGCGGATGTCATAGGGCCTTGGAATGCTTGCTGGTCTTCTTCTTCGGTACACTCAGCAGCAACGCGCTCAATACGCCGGAGCTCGGTCAGCGTATTGATGCGGTGCGTGTTTAGAGAGTCGATGAGCTGGGCAGTACTCTGCTTTGTAGATGTTAGTTAGTGGGTGGAAAAGAAAGGGCCTTCAACTAGTGGCATTTTATGAAGTGGCTTGAGGTTGACTTGATATCACATTTTCACCAAGTGCTGTAAAAACAGAGACTCGAAGCATTTTGAGAAGGGGTATTGAGTGTAAGGGATAGGGCAAGTTACGAAGATTAGACCGTGACTCACTTGCGTTCCTCGACGAGATCCTCTGCTGCTGGAGCTATGGTGCGAGCGTTTTCCATGACCCTGACCATGGCGTCCGGATGACATAGCTTCGGCTGATATATATGCTCTTTTGGGTATGGGGATATTTTCGGAACTGACGCTACTCTTCGAACCGAGTTGGATGGTATTCGTGGGAAAGGCGAGACGGTTGGCTAGTTAAATTTAAGAGTGAAGTGATTACCGAGATAATGGTCGAGCCGCAAAGACTAAAAGTAATACGCTTTTGAGTTGAATGGAGGAGATTGCTTGATGTTCTACTTGTGCAAGATTATGCTGGCATAGAAGCGGGAGGGGAATTCATAATATATAGCAAAGCAATGCAGAGAACTCTCAAACAAAGCAGATTGCCTGATCTAATCTTGAGGAACATATTTGTTATTGATAGAGGCAGTGCGGCGAGGTGTACAAGCCAATGGACATGGTATACGCGTGAGTATCATGAATCATGTCCGAAGATATGGGTCACAACGAAAGCGAAAGAGGCAAAGCTGGTAAGTTACTGGCGAGGAAGGAGACAAGATGGGACAAAGGAAACGAAGGAGGAGTGAACGAATAAGATTTGTGACAGCCAGGACAACTTGCTTCAGGCCTGATTAAGGCAACTATAGCTCTTCAGCCCAACGCCTGAGGAGGAACTAACGCGTTTACATCCCACGCTTTGATCCGACACCAAAGCAGAGTTGAGTTTGTGCGTGTCGACGAGGATGAGAGTTTGCTTGGGTGATGGCCACTATCTGGTCAGGATGAGGAACCAGGCAAGTGCTATACGGCTGAGTTGAGGAAAAGGATGGAAAGGACGACAAGGAGATTCCAAGTGGGGTTATTCGCTTGAAATGGGATTCCTTAACTTTGAGTGGAGACGAGGGCCGGTTGAAGCTATATGGGGAACCTTGGGGTTATTTTCGGTTCCTGCTGACGGCCATTTTTAGAGGTTTCAAAGTGAAATTTTACTATGAAACCATATAAAGACCCATATACGCAAACCCATCGTGCTATCCTCAGTATCATAAAAGGCAGTGTGGAGAACATCGGCTTGACGGGAGATGGTATGATACGACTTCGGATAGTATCAGGTCAACGATGCAAGACTCATAGATCATGCAGAACCTGTACCTGAGGCTGGTTGGTACAACCGAAACGGCGCAGAGCAGGGAAAAGCAATGAAAGTACTCGGAATACATTAATGATATGATCAGTGCGAGCAAAAATACAACAAGGCGTGGGGTAAGGTAAGGAAGGGAGGGTTGGGTAGTGCGCGGCTGAGAAGCGCTGCCCCGCATGTCATACCCCAAAGTGGTGAATTGCAGCGCTTACAAATTGCCACACGAGGCTCAACGCGTGTGACCATAGCGCTAAGCCTTGGCTATGATATCCAGGATGGATACGGTGCGTGGAACGTGAAAAAGCATTGAAAGCATTCTCAACAGCCAGAATACCACATCTACTCGAGTACCTACCTACTGTATCTAGGTAGCAGCGATAATTCTATAGCAGCCTCAGGCATGAGTGGCAGATCAACACCCTGTCGATTCACATGTTGGCGAAGCAGAATTGAGGATGGAGGACTTCGTGGCTTGGTGCTTGAGCGCGGCGGGGATGGCGCTGAAAGACGCATTTCTCGATATAACCTCAGCTATGGATGCCAAACTTCTCTGATACTGTATCAATACGAGTGAGTACCCGTTGATATGAGTCTATGTACGGGTCGCCCAGTCAAGGCCGACTTGAATTGCCTGTTTAAAGTGCGAATCGTGCTTGAATACCTAGGTAGAATTGTAATGAAGAAACCAGAGTGCGGGAGTTGCCTACCATACCTACCCACCTAGGTATTCAATACGCATACGTACGCCTCTTCCTCTTTTCCACCTTCTGACGCATGCCGCAACCTGCGACGCCTTTGGGATTATTGGGGGCGATTTCCATCCAGCTGCCGAAAGCCTCGTTCAGAGAAAGCGAGTGGGGGAGGGAGCGAGGAGGATGTGGATATGGATGTGGATGTGGATAGGAGGATGGTGTGATGGCGATGGCGATGGCGATGCAGCCTCTGAGGATTTTGAGGTCTGAGGCCGAGCCGAGATGGGATGAAGATAGACGATGACACAGCATTTGATTCGCATGGGGATTTGGTCCAGAAATTGGTCACGGGATTGAATGATGGCAAACACAACAGACCAAATCCAGACCCCACCCAATTCTGTTTTTTGTTTAAGGGGAGGGGAGAGAGGAGGGGTTCGAGTGACAAGTCTCGCGAATCGAGCATTCCCAGCTACGGAGTAAACACGACAAGTTGCCCTGCCCTGCCCTGCCCTGCCCTGCCCTGCCCTGCCTGCCTTGTCCTGCTTGCGATCGGTCGGGACCTTGGCGTTCCTGAATCTAGCCCGAAAGGGAGAAGATCGTCATGCTTCCTGCTGCTGCTCCTGTTCCTGCCCCACCGTCTACCCCTGCTCTGACTCTAGCGACAACTTTAAGTTGGTTGTGCCTGCCTACCCTACCTACCTACCTAGGTATGATGATGACGATTGTAAGGGTAGTTTTCTAAATATGTGGGATATTGGATATCTATCTAGGTACCTCGATCTTCATCTTCAGAATGAAATTTGCTATACAGTACTCTTACGTATAATAAGGTAAGTGGTACGATAAGACTATACAAGATTCCAAGGTATACTCCTATTCGTCAATCTCGACTGAGAATGTAAAGGAGGTATGGTATGGTATGGTATGCATTTTGAGAATCCCATGCCATGGGGAAACTGTCTGTGACCCCTTGAAATCGATAATTGTTAGTGCCTCGTCTAGCTTTGTACCTCCAACCATCTAGGCTTCCCCAGAATGAAGATCGCACGCCAGTCTCGGCCAGCATGTCTTCCGAGAGGCTTTTTGTAATTTGATGAACCATTCCGACGCTGCTGCAATTTCCTTTGGGCCTTTTCCATTCCATTTCGAGCAACACCTTCAGTCACGAATCTGCTCTTAACTACATTCAGTCTGATCAGATAAGATGTTCACGTCGGAGCCAGACCTCTCCGTCCCATCATATGGCTAGAGTCTGGGTAATTTCCTTGGGTTGTTATACCTCAGCATTCCCGTCCCTCCTCTTTTGTTTTCTCTTCTTGCAGCAATATCATTTTCCCCTGCAGCAGTCGTTACAGCCAGTCACTCTTTAAGTCACTCGTTTGATACCTAATATCTTAATCACCATGAAGTACTCAGTCTCCATCGCTGCTCTCGCAGCCGCTAGCATGGTCTCAGCAGGACCAATTGCAGTCCGTCAAGCGTCAACAGACATCGATGTTACGATTCTGAACTACGCACTAACCTTGGAGCATTTGGAGGACAAGTTCTACCGTGAAGGTCTTGCCAAGTCAGTTTGACCCTCCCTCGGAGTATCGTTGTAAAGTCACGCTGACCCTCGAATCCCTAGCTACTCCCAAGCAGACTTTGCCAACGCTGGCTTTGACGCTACCTTTTACGCCAACCTCAAGGAAGTCTCCTACGATGAGTCAACCCACGTCAACTTCTTGACAAAGGCTCTCGGCTCGGCTGCCACGGCCGAGTGCATCTACTCCTTCCCCTCCACGGACCCAAAGTCATTTGTCGCTCTCGCCGCTGTCCTCGAGGGCGTCGGAATCACAGCCTACCTCGGAGCAGCAGCCCTGATCACCAACGCCGACTATCTCACCGCCGCCGGTTCCATCCTGACCGTCGAGTCCCGCCACAACGCCTACCTCCGAGCAGCGCAGAAACAATCGCCCTTCCCCCAGCCCTTCGACGTCCCCTTGGACTTCGACGAGGTCTACTCGCTCGCCTCGGCATTCATCGTGTCGTGCCCCGCAACCAACCCCACGCTACCAGTCAAGGCCTTTGCCCCTCTCGCGCTCAGCACAACTGGGACCGTCAAGAGCGGCGATGTCATCACGGTCGCTACTCCCGGCTACACTCTCGCTGCCGCTAACGGCAAGGATCCGGTATACGCTGCATTCATCACCGTCACTGGCCCTCTGATCAGTGTCGCTACACCCACTAGTGGTGGTTTCCTGGTCACGGTTCCCACGGGAATCAACGGCCAGAGCTATCTCGTCTTGACCTCCTGCAGCGACACCGTCACAGATGATACCATCAAGGCCGGGCCACTGATTGTCGAGATCACAAACCCCTATCCATCCACCTTGTAAATGGGACAAGGAGTCCGAGTCGAGGATGGATGAATGGCTTAGCAAGTCGTGCTGTGCTGTGCTGTTGAATTGGGATATCATTGCGATTAGGTAATATCTTTCTCCTGTATATATTTGACATAGTAGTCTTCTGTCATCAGCCATGTGGAATGTCTGTAAAATAACGGAGTCCCAATATACACTTTATTCTGACTTCTTAAGAATGCTTTCTCCTCTTCCAATCCTCTCTCGCTGTTTGAATGAATCGATCGCGCAGAGAGTAGAGTCTGGCTGACAAAGCTAAGGTAGTAAGCGATTCAAACTAAACTCAGGGGTATGAAAATGGGGGAAAGGGAGGGGTACGCAAAGACGCACCAGCTGCCAGCTACCTAAGTACTCGTATATGCCTTTTTCAGGACAGTTTTATAATATGTGCATTGTAATGTCCCTTGCTTCCCTTCCCTTTGTGACAACCTTTAATGCGCCATTCGGAGCCAGTAAAGGGACGATACATTGGAAAGAGCGAGAAATCCAAGGGCGACTAAGGTCAAAATGTATGTTTGATTGAACTAATAATGTATAGTCTACTGCTTTGAGCGACGAAATATATATATCTCTATGCTTTTCCAGACCTCATCTCTTTAAACAACTCCGAGGTCCATTCACCCAGTACCATCACGCCGCTTTCTAAATCATAATTACAAAAGAATACCCAATCACCGGCTGATACCAGCGTCTTGATCATAAGCATCTTCGTCTTCACCCTCATCATCTTCATCTTCATCGTCTTGACTTCCACTCTCCTCATCCCACTCACCGCTCTCCAGGTCACCACCTCTGATTCCGAAGCTTGCTAGCCATCCCAGGAAAGCGATCCCACCAAATACACCCCATGCCAACGCCTCCCCTTTCGGGCGAACATTTGTGGCAAGGGAGAATAGCCCTCCAGAAAGAAACGGACCTGCTGCTCGTCCGGCAGCCGAAAGAGTCTGCGCGAGACCATTCAACGTCCCAAGCACAGAGTGGTTGGGTGCCGAGTTTGTGATCTACAAAATATCCTTAGTTGCAGGCGCAAAATTACGCCAAGCAAGAAACTTACAAGCAGTAATGCACTGGTCAATCCTCCAACAGCAGCAACAGTCTTAACCAGCAGGACGAACCCCAACTCAATCCACAACCATACCTCTCCCTTTCCCCACCCAAAGGGAGCACGCGAATCGCGATATCCAACCCATGGCATCATCATCATTGATAGGAAAAAGAGGAGCAGTCCTGCTCTATAGGTGGCTTTGTTTCCCATTTTCTCCTTTAGCTTGCCGAAGATCCCCACCTGGAAGACGATCGTGACAATTCCAGCGAAGGAAAGGGATAACCCAATTTCTTCGGGGCTAAGCTCTCGGCCTGTCGGCGCATCGGAAGCAGCAAAGATGGGAAATAAAGAATTGAAAGATATATTAGATAGCTGGAAGACGAGGTAGGTGCTCAGTAGAAGTATGGTATTACGATTGAGGATCTCCTTTTTTGCCAGATGGCCGTTGTTGCGAGGAAACAGGTCGGGCATTGAAACCAAGGATTGGGTCTCGCTCCCAGTATCTCCATCCGAATCGTCATGTCCATCAGTACCATCTACTCTATACCGTGAATCGCGGTGGAAATGGCGGCGGATGTATGTGGGCTGTCGTGCGCCTGCTGCGAACTGCCAAAGCCAGACGAACAGATGTGACATTCGTTGCTTCAGGGGAGGCAAATCTTTTGCCTCTTCTAGACTTCTTCTAGGAAAAAAGCTGTAACAACCAAGTCTATCAGCAAAATTGCTGCCGAGAAGAGATTTGGTAACAAGTAAGGAAATGGATTTTTCTCCCCCCTTTTGAAGGGATGTGTCTGCGTTACCAACAATCCACCTATTGCAGGCCCAGTGATCCCTCCAATGCCATAAAGAACCGGAAGATAGACGAAAGCTTTGCTTTGGTTACTTCGGTCCGTGATTTCCCCTAAACATGTGCTCACTACACCTTGGTTTCCATTGCCCAGGCCCATAAGAGCCTGTACCAATACCGCCTGCCATAACGTCCTGCAGAATCCAAATGCGACGAAGCATGCGGCTGTAAATAGCGTCCCGAGCATAACCACGGGCTTTCTGCCAATTCGATCGGACAACCAGCCCCAGAAGAAATTAGTTGCAAATTGTGCCAATGCAAACGAAGATGCTATGGTGCCCACATATAACCCAATCTTCGACGCATCGACTTCGGGAAAGGTTGAGGTCATTTCGGGGAGGTAAGGCGATATTGAATTGAGGGCCGTTTGCTCTGCGAGAGCTATTACGGCCAGTACCGCAAGCTGCTTCTTCGGCAGAGGAGAACTCTGGTTATCGTGTTCTGGGTCCCCGCCGAGCGAAGGGTTCGAAAAGCCATCTTGAACTGAGGAGCTTGATGGGGATGCCGGAGGGCGTCCGCGCGACTTGGGAGGAGGGGTCGGAAAGGTTTGATAATGGAGTGTGGAGGATTTTCGGCGGTTCATCCCCCCCGGTGGATGTAGCTGACCTTTTCTCGACGCCATTGGAGGGTTCGAAATGAACAGGCGATTGAACTTCGGTAGACGACGCCAGCTAAGCAATATCTCAGGAAGTTCGCCAACGTTCCAGCAGGGTTGAAAAATTGTCTACGCTTGTGTGCCTTGGTGAGTTTCAGTGGATGCGCCGGGTGAGGAAGGCTCGAAGCGTGTAGAAAGGCCGGCCTAAGAATGATAACAAAGCGAAAGATGATTGAAGAGATTCAAAGTCTCTCCTCGGGTGGAACGTTCAAGCCATTGCGGTCGCGGTGTCTGGATGGGAAAATGGGAGCGTGGTGGTGGGAAAAAGCAAGTTGAAGCCGCGGAGCTGAGGCGATGATGTAGGTGGGAGGCAGGCGGCCGCATCTGATAAGAAGAGGGCGCTAGTTTTATCAGATGGTGGTGGTGAGCTAGAACTTTTATACGAGTACGAGTATTCATCTTTATCTTCAGATGAGATGTGTGCGGATTAATGCAAAGTACATGCTGAATAGCTGGCTGTAGAACGATGGTAGGATGACTACAAAATAAGGTACAGTAACACCAGTTAAAGTAACCACTTCCACATGCAGCTGAGTGATGAGCAGATCTGCCGACTCCCTTCTCCCCTCCTTGCCCCATCGCCGCCCGCCTCAGTTCAGTCCCAAAACAATTACTTCATCCACCGCTCTCTTTCGTCCTCTACATATTCGTCGAAGCGCATAATTTGAGGATCCAGTAGCTTTCCTTGGTACACTTCTGGAGGAAGGAAAGCGCATTTTTCGATGTCTCGCGCGAGATATCGACAGACGTGCAAATGGAGGAGAATCGCGACGCGTTGATTGCCTCGTTCTGTTAAGCGCCATTGCTTCGTTTCGCTCTTTGCTAGAATCTCTTGTCAGCTACGAAATGATTTTGATCTTCGTAACTACTGTTACCATCGAGAAAGAAGTCTTGCTCCTCTGCCTTCCCTTCGAAATCCACTTCTGTGTTCAGCCAGCCTGAAGTATCGAGCCAAAATATTGACCTATCTCCTTCTCTTCGAAGACACTCAACAACAGCGTGTGTGGCTTGCTCGAGCTGGCCGCGAAAAGGTGTCATGACGAAGATCGGGAGCTCAGCTGCGGCGCTCGTTAGCGAATAAACGTATCGAGAGGAGTCAACAGTCGTGGTAGAATATGTTGGGTACGCCAACGTTCGAATAGCCTTCACCAAGGCAATGTAAGTGTCTTCAAAGGCGACACTTAAGTCTCACGTCGTCCTGTTGTATCTATCGCTATAAATCTGGAAGGAGTCCCAATCGGAATTTCCAATATTCAGCACCTGTCAAGTCAGCTCTTGATAATCTATGCTGTAGAATATCTACCATGACATCTGGGGTATACGCTTGGAAAAGCCAAGGGTGTGCGTATTGCTCTGTGCCAAGTGGGCCGCTGTTCCAGTCAGTCAGCAATAACTCACAATGAGGGACCTTTGAAAGAAAACGTCTGCAAGCCCAGCAGGACTACCTCTACCCCCTATACGATCTCGAATCAGGCACATTACATCCATTCCTATCATTACATGGCCTGTTCCGAACATCTCCCCAAGCAAATATTCCCATCCCATAACGCCACCAAGTATTCCACGAGCTGTTCCGACATTTCTGCGTCTATCCCGTCCTGCCATAGATCCCGGCAGATCTGTAACAAATTCAAGCATCTTCTCTGGTGGCTATGTGACAGCCTCCCCAGTGGCCTGTCCGTGCTGGGGCGAAGAGACCGAGGCTTCCAGTGCAGGCCCAGATGTATCGGCAAACGATAGCAGCTGACCTCGTTGATCTATATAGATGCCTTTGACTTGCAATGTTTCTACTACGTTTTCTCTTACCATTGGTGCGATGACTCGGATACTATGAAAAGAATGTTCATCCAGTTTTCCAGTTTGGATTATTGTAAGTGACGTGGCATTTGGCAGCACGATATACTCAGTGTCATCCACTCTGACGAGCAACGAGATCGGCTCGGCGCTTAATAATTTCGTCGACGGCAAGACTGCCAAAGTGGGTGCGTCGCTCGGAGGTTCTATCGCCGCTGTACCGCCTGACGGATCCGAGTTGTGGAGGGACAGAAGTACTCTTCTAGTGCTGTTGAATGCAAAGTCAAAATAAACACCTTATTTGTTTTAGCAGATATCACATTCAGCAACAGCACTTCAAATACCCGGAAATGAGCCTTCCTTTCGAGTTCCATCCGAGGTCGTCCAACGGCCCACAAACTATTAGCAATTAGTATAGAACGCGATAGTCAGGTGCTCATACTCGAATGCCAGAATGATTGACATCGATAAACTGCAATCCCTCAATATCGGGCGCGAGTCTCTGGTTCACTTTCGTCTGGGCTGCTGGGTTCCTGCCCCAAAACTACAAGCTACCAGTAACCAAGAATACTGCAGGCTAGATTGCTCTGTAGTAGCGACGGAATCGAGTCTTGCGAGTAACGCTATGTGCATGATCAAATGTCACAATTCGATTGGGTAATCCTCGCTCCTCAAGACTGACATCTGACCACGGAGTTGAGAATTCGATTAGCTGCAGCCGGAATGAGGTGCTCGCCGGCGTTGAGAACGAAGAGTTGTGGACCATTGTCGCGGCAGACTTCGTTAACTTGAAAAGATCTTTCGACATGTGGAATATTTACAAGTCAGAGGTTGCTGCTTGTCTTTCCTTTGGTGGTGCCTTCACACTGAGTTGCTCCTTCCCAAAGCTACTAATTATAGGACTGTGCTTATTCGAATTTCTTCGCAAACTCACCTCAGCCATTAACAGGTAGGTCCTTCCTTTTACCAATCGCAAGCTAATACCTTGCTGGCTGCCAGACAACATTTGACAGCAAATCACCTTCAACTTTCAAGCGATCATGGCTAAGACTCTGGTGAGAAGAATTCTGCTCCCATTCGCGCTTTTGATCTTATTCTACACGGCATTCCGCAATACACCAGTCGTCCTCAGTCATCAGCACAGTACCCTAAACATCTCGGCAAATACCAGGAACCACTTCACATTCCCATCAGCCTCCCCTTTGTCAACACATCTCGTACGTGGGATACCTGGCCTGTAGTGGATGGGTTTCCTAGTAATGTTGAGAGCAAACCTGTGGAACTTGAAATCTCCAACCAGGATTCGGAAACCGCGGGGTTTCCAGCGCCAGTAATTCTTGCAAGTTCACAAAATTCTCAGAGCTCCTTCCCTCAAGCTCTTCTAGACAAATAGAATGCCTTCGAGCTCCGAATCGCTTCACTAGTCACATCCGACTACCGAATCTTCTCTATAACATTTCCATGAGTCCGAGATCCGCCGTGTCGAGAGAGGAGCGCACGTTCTGGAACCCGAAGATTTTTGCTCTACCGTACTGGGCAAAGAATCAATACATCATCGTCAGCATGGTAACTCCAGACGGTGAATCTCTTCGACGGAATATCCTCTGCGAGGTGAACATTTGCCATCCCAAGTCTGCAGCCTTAACGTTCGCTCATCAGAGATCCTGTTGAGAAGATGATCTGGGTCTGCTTGGACCAAGTGGGGGATTGCGCTGTATGACTGCTCCGATTGAGATGGCCGTGCCTCCAACACCTGCAGCGAAGTGCGAGGGTCGAGAGCAAGTTTTTGCCGATATACCCGGTTTCCATGATCCAAGGGTCTTCTACACGGGAAGGGGCGAGCCGATCCTGATGATTTCATCACAGTGAGTATACACAGAATATGAGGCAGTCTAGGGAGTTTTAACATTGCACTAGATCACAGTATGCATGCATTGGTCTCTGGGCCATCGACCTTCGAGCAGTGTACCCAGAACTAGAGGGAACGCTTGCATCATCCCCAAAGCGACTTGGTCCTGGGCCCATAATGTCTTACCCAACGCTGACTGAACTTACTCGAAGTCCGCCTTCCTCGCGTCGGTCATATGAGAAGAATTGGGTGATGTTTTCACCATCATCTTCATTTTCATACTTGCAATACGAGTTAACCTCTTCTAGTCGGTAAATAGCCTCACAAGTCAAAGAACCTCCAACGAATACATTGCTGATTTCTTATGTTCTATAGAACCATTGCGCAGCTAATTGGTGGCGGGCTCACGACACCAAATATAACCGATCCCCTTGAAGAGCCTTGCCTCCGAGATCTAACTATGGAAGAGATTGCAGGTAGCCACTACAATGGAAACTCGACATGGCATCAAGCCACTCCATCGCTGAAGCTCGTCTTATGTGTTCGATCGAATTCGACTTGCAATCCGGAAACTGCAGACACAATTTTCTTCGCTATAATTCAGCGGGAAACGTCAATACTTTGGGGCTTCCAGTCCGATACGAAAGGTTCGTAGTAGTCTGGTCAGCAGCGCCTCCTTTCAACATGCTTGCTATCAGTTGGCATCCGATTTTAATGGCGAATGAGACAACTTTTAGTTGGACGGCTGAAGAGAGCTGGGATGATGTACCAGAAGCACTACTTGAACATCGGGAACTCTGGGGTCGCATTACATATACTACAACCATCGCTTATGCCTGGGGTCGAGAGGAGAAAGATGTTAGGGAGAAAGGTACTGGCCATCTCGATGACGAAGTGATTTTAAGTATTGGTGTGGATGATGAGGGTCAGGTATACGCAAAAGTCAAGGTTTCGGAATTGTTACAGTGTTTGAGAGTATGTCCTGGGCGAGAACAGGTCAACCTCGATGAATCAGAGGACTGAAGTAGATTTCACGTTTCATTCTTATTGTAGACCCTATTTAATGCATGCAAGTTCGCGAAAAGGCATTCATTCATCAGAGTGGTGTTATTAATATTTCATTTCACGCGGCTGACGAAGACCTGTATTCGGAAACCCTTCAACAAGCATCATCATACAGGCAAGTGCCTGCCCACTCTTAATCGCTTCCTATGCCTGTCTTCTCTTTGTCAGACTCACATCCACTGCTCGAGCATTTCCGGCAATTATGGCCTATCTTCTTGTTCAACCAATACTCGGTCTCCTCTAGTTGCTCCACCTTCTCACAACCCTTGCAATCCAAGTGTCCGCAGTGATCGCAGCTATCAGGTTCATCCGGTGTGCCGAGGATCATTGTAAGCCGCTTACATTGGCAACAATTGAAATATTCTACCGTCACGACTGGCATATCTGTTCCGGTTGGATTCCGTAGGTTCTTGGGTGTGTAAAGCGTGGATCTGAGGATATTATGTTGGTAGTAAGGACGTTTATTTGCTTTATTGGTGTTTTCTTCAAAATCTCATGTCTCTTTGCAGAGTTTATATGCATGAAAAGGGCATCCTTATGTCGTGACGATTCTTGATTCATAAAAGAAGGTGTTGTTATGGTGTTGTTATTTACCTGTGAATATTATGCTGACTTCCGTCTGTTCACTCTTTTCATATCTTCCGAATGACTCAGTACACATACGTACGTTTACATTCACGATACTTGCCAGAGCAGCTGGTGAACAGCTCTTTATAAAAGGACTTGTTACTATCTCTAGATATCATTAAATCAACACACAACATAAACCTCAAATCAGCTTCACTCGTTATCCGTCCTCAACAATGACCCAGTCAACAACCCCTGATTCGCCCAGTTACAAATTAGAGAACAGAATGGCCGTCACGTGGGCCAAATGGATGGAGTGCTCTTCATGCGGCAAGAAAGCACCAGCAAATGTGGAGAAAGATGGGGTTGATTGTGGGGAGTGTGGACATCGGCAGTGTCAGGCTTGTGTGATGTGGGATAAGCCGACAAATCCTAATCCCAGCCCGGAAAGTCCAAGCACATCCCCTAATACGATGATTGCGGCTAGAGGACAATGGAACTATTTAAGTTGGTGGATGTGTTGGTAAAGAGGTTCCGGGATGGTTGGGACGCAAGTGAATCAACGCATTCATATATCTGAATGGAGTGTTGACTGGGCCATTGGAAAGTGTTATTATTGTGATTGTGTTTGTGATACACAGCACAATGATTCTGGGCTATTTATTGCCCAAGCAACTCCCCAAAGTAACATCTCTGAACCAGAGGTCTCACTTTCCAACCATCTTCATATCTACCCACAACCAATACAGCAATACCCAATCAAGACTGTCCTCTGGATTACTGGATCGGACGACCAAAGCAAGTCCTCTGCGACCAGTACACCTACGGACGGAACCCCACCACCACCAAAACAATGCACCAAATGCAACAGGCACCCTCCCTCAAACTTCCCACTCCCATTATGCATCTTCTGCGGCTACGGATTCAGCATAGACTGCTGCAAATGCGCAAAGCAATATCGATTCAAGTTAGTCTGTGAAGGATGTGGCCATCAAAATTGTCCAGCATGTACCTTCCATGGCGATGAGACTCCGATATGCTGTCAGTGCAATCGCTCTTGGGAAGATATGGTTGGCGAGGATGACGATAATTGTTGTGAAGTCTGTGGGCACGAGACTTGCAAGGAGTGCTCTTGGGTGCTTGAGGATGAGCATGGTGCGGTTCAGAGGGAGACGATAAGTAGGTGTCAGCTCCAGGGAGGGAGTACGGGAGGTATCTACCTACCTTATGCTGGGGGTCTGAAATTAAAGCATGATTTTCTTGACTTTCTAAAGTATCTCGGGTTTCTTTTTGTCTGCATTTTTTCTATCAGTACTCCCAGCACAGCGACTGTTGATATCAGCTTTTGGTATTTTGTCATTAACTTAAATCCACTCCGGCGCAGTCCATTTTCTTTCTCGGCCATCCACGTCCATTGTCATCCCTTCAATTTCTCAGTAAACACGGCTTCTCTCTTCAGCCATTTATTTGCAACTCTGATACAATGCTTCAATGCTTCCGGTGGCTCAGTCTCGTACTTTAGCAAAACTGTCACCTGCTTACGGCCCGTTCTAGATGCCGATATAAGGTAAGCGGTTCTCGGCAATACTGTATGACGCGATTGAGGGGCCGAAATATCTTGGATGCACAATCATTGCGGTCGAGGCCCTCGGAATCTATGAATACAATAAATATCCAAGAATTAGCTAGATTTATACATATATATGCTCTTTTAGGGATCTGGAATATCTCAAGAGGTTAGATTAGGAATATATATTGGTAAATGCGAAGCAATTGATGTTTTTGCTCAATAATCAGGAGCTTCACCCCACTATTAGCGTCCCCACTTAAATCTAGGGTCTCCTCTGTTCCTGACTACTTCAACCACCAAATGTACATCAACAACAGTGCATTCTCCTCTCCATTGCAATAACAAGAAATTCTTCAACTCCCTACGACTTCACTTCAAAATCACAGCACAAGAATCAAGATGGCTGAACTCAAGGTCGGAGATAGTATCCCAAGCGATACCAAATTCACCTACGTCCCATACACTCCGGAAGCTGGAGAGATCACTGCTTGCGGAATCCCAATCAACTATGATGCTGGAAAAGGTAAATTGGCCTTTCAATATTCTCTCCAATACTCTTTCCTTCGACCGCTAGCCCACTACCTGGATCCAGACCCCGCAAACCAAACCCCACTACCCCTCCATCTGCACACAAGCTAATACTCAAGAACAACAGAATGGGCCGACAAGAAGGTCGTTCTCTTCTCCGTCCCAGGCGCCTTCACACCTGGCTGCTCCGCCAAGCACCTCCCCGGCTACATCGACAACCTGGCCGCGATCAAGAGCAAGGGAGTTGATGTCGTAGCCGTCATTGCGTTCAACGATGCGTGGGTTATGAGTGCGTGGGGCAAGGCGAATGGAATCAAGGGTGATGATATTGTACATACGCCCCACATACCCATCTCCGTCGAAACAAACTGAATGCTGATTCATGGCTGCAATTATAGCTCTTCCTCAGCGACGCCGACACCGCATTCTCGAAGAAGCTGGGCTGGACCGCTGGCGAACGCACCGCGAGATATGCCTTGATTATCGACCATGGGAAGATCGTGTATGCGGAGAAGGAGCCTGGTCGTGAAGTCTCTGTTTCTAGTGCCGAGGCTGTACTTGCGAAGCTTTGAATATCGGAGTGGAAATGGTAAAGAGACAGATACCTTGATAGATTGCGGGGCTAGAGAGATGTGAGAGGATGAAGGCGTGATGATAGATTAACCGAAATACGCAAGCCATCTCCGCTCTGTACTGGGTGCTTCTTTCGTGGTGTGGTACCGAGTGGCTTACATATACGGTTAGTGTGCGAGTTTATACTTCAGTGCGGATTTTCTACGGTAAGCTACCACTCGTTCCGTTTGACTTTAAGTGTCTAGATTTTTGTGTATATTGTCGTATCCTAGTGGGACATTGTGTTCAGTTCTCCGGTCCAGCTTACGATTTTTCGGATTAATCTGCTTGAGAGAGTTCTTCATCTTGGTTTTCTTCGGACAATTCGGGTTGTGTCATCTGTTTCTTCCAAGCTGGTTCCGAAACAATTTCCGCGTCAGAAGTCTTTTCGTTGTCATGCCCTCCATTTCCTTTCCCCAGCAGCTGCGATCCCACCATATCTTGCATCTTTCTTTTCTTGGGATTCTCATTCCCATCCTCTTCCTCGTCACTCAGGTCCTCCGCATGTAGCTCTTTCCTCAATTCATCCAGTGTATGGGTATAGGGACCATTCCTCCCCACCATCCACGTGGCCTCAGCTACAATCCTGCACTCATCAAATCTTCAACACATCAATGACACCATGTCTTCTATCGATTGTCTCTCGTTCCTCCTTCTGGTTCGTTCGCGACAAAGCCGGGGCACGAACTCGTACGCTGGATTCCAGGAATGGTCCCTATATTGCGAGACGATGAAAAATATGAGTTCGCTGAGGCTTGCAGCTTTGCATTTTGCTTTCACTATGTCCATCCTTGGGTCCGTTTTTGGAATTGCTGGACATATGTAATACAAACAGAACTTGTCTCGCGAAGGGAACGCGTCGAGGAAGACGCGTCTGATCACCTAGTGTGCAACACACCTGATGCTCCACTACTCGTACAGTACCGAGGTTTGCAGGAGAAAGCATTTACGCATTCAAATTACCACAGGTTTCTCTACAAATGCCTGGAAATCACAAAAACCCACTTCATATATTAAAGCGGCAGAGGAGAGTAGGAAACTTTAAGACATGGTGGTAGAAGTCCAGATAATAAGCAGGGATAGCTTTGAGGTTTCATATATACAAGGAATAAGACTGGAGCTGCACAAGTGCATCGGAAAACGCTCTATATACTGATATGCTGAAGCTTGAAGCTTATGATATGTGAGACAATGAGAGAATAAGTAGCAGCTGAAGTTATTATACACTACAATCAATACAAAGACTTCTGAACCCCCCACCCATCCCCCGCGATCTCAGCTCGCCATTTATAGCTGAAATAGTTCCTCGTCACTATCCATCGCCTCACCCTCCCCTGCATCATTATAATTATCCTGCTTACAGTCGAAGCACATCTTGTCGTTAAAGACTATCATGTTCAATGTCGTCTTCCAACTCAAACCCGCAACCGTTACAAACTAGATATAGCAGTTCTTCCTCGCAGTTGACACAGAGCCCGCAGCTCTTAAATGGGGTTTTAGGGTCGGGTTTGCAACGTTCACACCAAGGAGGCTGTGACTTCTCCTTGCTTTTGTAGCTTTTCCTGTTGTTACGGATCCGGGCTGAGTCTTTGATGCCTTGGGAGCTGGAGCTGAAATTGTTTGAACAACGGAGCTTTTCTTCTCGCGTTTTGCGGCGTTGCCAGTTTGCTCCCTCGGCATCTCTGCATCAGCATTGTGTTTCTGCTTCATCGAAGTTTGTGTCTTTGGTGATTCATCGTCGTTGTTCCCAATACCTAACTCCTGCTCTAGGATTGGATTAGACATAGTGGAGGTCCTGCTGCTGAAGATACCCAATCTTAGCAGTCCCTGTTGCCGGGCCACTCTACACCGGCAGCATCAGTAGGGCTTGGATGAGCTTCCGGCAACCTTTGGACTCCTTGAAAAGCTTATTGATAATCCACCTCAACGCCATTATGGTTTGAGCTTTGACTCCAGGTTCGGCCTCACGATCTCATGAAATTCGCGGGCGAGCGCCTTCCCCTCCGAAGACGCCATTGATACAACCGCGATAATATACCAAAGCTCTGCTGAGGCATTGATACGCGAGACTTTGTCTGCTATCGCGTCGGCGTTCACCGTTGCAGATAATTTGGGCATGGTAGACAGCTTCGAGGTGGGTTGTAGGTGTGGAATATTGTTGATGAATCAATAACCGGGCGTTGTGAAAAACTTCTTGTTTTGAGAAGGAAATAGTGGATCTTGAAGCATGGACATTATCCATGTCATAAACATGTTGTTATGACGGTGGTTTTCATCGTGAAAATGGAATGATAAGATAGAAAAGTTGTACCTAATTGGGAACGCCTTTTTAAGAGGTTAAGACGTGTCGGCGGCGGCGCAAAATGGAATAATGTCCTGTCTGTCAATTTGTATAAGTGTTCCACTGATAATTTTTGACCATTTTTACTTTCAAGTTTGGTTATATATCGATCATGATTGACATGGAGTTATTCAAGAAGCTGACTAATTAAGGTTTAGCGTGTCGCTTTCGCGTTTTCAGGGGTTCAGATAAGAGTATTGGAATAGTGTCTCTAAAGACATAATAAAAGTTGCTTGTTATGTTAATACTTTTATTATACAAAGGGTAGAACGTTACTTGAGTAGCATCCAAAAGAAAAGATAAATACCACCTCAACCAGCTTTTCTATATTCAAAGGTTGGGCATGTGATTTAGCAAATGCACTTCGGGCCGCCTCAATATCCGAACCTCGGCAAGTTTTCTTGGACTATCAATGCGATACTTATTATTTTCCCTTAGTACTGTCTTTTCTGCTAAAAGGCACGAAGGACTCTCTCTGTTTACTGAATAGTTTATTCCCTTAGAAACAGATATTACATGTTAGACCGATTCAGCTACAAACCACTCAACATATACATCTGCCAGCCAAGAAGGCCCCTTCAGACCCCGCCAGCAGCATGGCAGAGAGATCTACGCTCGTCAAGCCCAAACCTATAGATCCCTCGAAAGCACCAATTGAGAATGTCCTCGAGTTGACAGAACTCTCGGCCATTGGGCCTGTTTGTCCACCCTTCCCTACCTTTTGAGGGGCAAGCTGACACTCTCCAAACCAGGACATGTTCACCAACACACGCCCTCTCTGGCACCCCCCCGGAGCTCGCGGCATCTACGGCGGCGCTGTAATAGCCCAATGTCTCTCGGCAGCTCAGCTTACCGTTCCCGCCAACTTCACAGTCCACAGCATGCACTGCTACTTCGTGCTAGCAGGCGACTCCGAGATACCAGTTATGTACTACGTCGAGCACATCCGCTCAGGCAAATCCTTCTCTACACGAACCGTACAAGCAAAGCAAAGAGGCAAAGCGATATTCACAACCACCATGTCATTCGTGCGCGAAAATAGCGGCGGTACAAAGACGGTAAAGCACGCGGTGCCGTTACCTAAAGACCTGCAGCAACCGATGGATATAGATATACCCGCGGAGGCGTCGTGGGCAGAAGGGTCGTTAGCAGAAAGTCCGTTTTCAAGTCAACGGATACAAATCCTGAATGCTGATTCGAAACACCCGCATGAGAAACGGTCACGGCAGTGGGTTAGAGCGCGGGGGAGGATAAGTAACGATGGGGGACACCAGGCCCATCTCAGCGCGTTGGCATATATGAGCGACAGCTATTTCATCGGAACGGTCTCGAGGATCCATGAACTCTGGCGTTTTGGATCGCCTACTAATCTACCTCTTTCATCGAAGGATGACGAGAAAGGGGATCTGGAATCGGATATGAAACTCCGAGACACGTATTTCAAGCGAGTAAAGGAGAAGCAGCTGCTGGAGGGATTAGAGCCAGATGTGACCAATGAGAAAGGGAGACCGGAGGTAGGTATGATGGTTAGCCTGGATCATAGTATTTACTTCCATGAGCCTCGTCAGTTTAGGGCTGATGAGTGGATGCTTACGGAGATGTCGAGTCCGTGGAGTGGGGACGGAAGGGGCGTCGTTACGCAGCATATGTTTGCTGCGGACGGTACCCTGATTGCGACTTGTTTTCAAGAGGTATGTGACTAATGGAGTTAAGGCAGTTGCGTTGTACTAACTTTGCGATAGGGCGTTGTAAGGTTAAAGGAGGATCTGAAATCGAACTTATGACATTCTGGTTTCACTGAAATGTTCTAGAACAACTTTCTAGGACCCTGTATTTGACTGTATTAATTTACAAATGTTGCATCATTTCGTTCACTTACAGCGCTTGCTTTGCGCTGACTTTAGGTCTCGAGATCTCTACAATGCCCTAAAGGAAGCGGCCTCAAGGCACTTGCGTTACGTTTGCAAAGAAGTTAGATTTCAGTAAACACCTTAAAATTGCATTAATGTTTCCAATCACCTCTAGTTGAAGTGATGGGCTATGGAAGTGATGACTTTGACGTAATCCATATGCCTGATTTTTGTATGCGTTGTTCATTCTTATTTTGAGCTTCCAATAGTGGGCACCCGCTTCTGTTCTTACCTCAAAATCCAGCTGTTTCAGTACAAGACTGAGGAGAACGCATTTTTGGGTGGCATGACCGGATATGTTAGATGGGCTTTTCCTACATTTGCAGCGCAAGAGCGTTTGCGATAGCTCAAATTAAATGTGTCGGGTGGAGCGGTTATCTCAAGATTCTCCACGGTATTCAGATTAGAGTCAAGGAACTTTTAAACAAATTACGATTTGTCGTGGCAAAACACAGCGGTAGGAAGGAATCGCGGAGACGGCTTAAAAGTGTCTAACTACGAAGTAGGAAGTTGCTCTCGAAGGATTCGATTCCCAGCGTTTCGTCGGTCGGTAGCCGATTGTGTCCCTGAATTACCTGCGGGCTATTTCGGAGCCTTACCTTACACCTAGAACTCATCAAATAGCCCAATGGAGCCCCCGACTGACACAGGGCTTGGTTGCAGTGTGCCGTGACATGGCCTGCACTGACACATAGCCGTTAAAAACCCTTAAACCTCAAATCCTGAAATGTGGAGCGGTTCCTATTGAGTGCTTCCTTGTGTTCCCTGCTCATGTCTGATGTTAATGCTGACTTCTACACTTCAATCTTCAATCTTCAATTTTCATGATTTCTAAAACTATCGGAGTGGTATCATATCCGATTTTTAATGCTATCGATGAGAATCCTTGGTGGAGAAAAGAACCCAGTTGCTTTATCTTTATTTTTATGTCAGCGAATAAAAGGAGAGGACGTGCCGCAAAACCCATGCTTACACACTGCTGTGCCCCTCTTGTGGCTTTCTACTTCACGGGGAAAACATGGGGCTGCATGATGACTGTAATGAGCATGATTGCTACAGGGCTGGCCGGTGGGCATCTCATCCCCATATAATTGCTGGAGCCTACATTTTGCGTCACTTTCGAGAGCCTAGTTTAGCTGCTCTGTGGGGTTTATTCTGCGGTGGACGAGGACTTTGCAACGTCCCGTTCGTCTGCTTTTCATTATGGGGTATGATTTGAGTGTGTCTAGAGCGCGAGACCCTCTCATCGTCATTACGGTGTTCCTGGCTATTGCTCTCGTCACGGTGGTTCTGCGACTTCAGGCTAGAAGACTGAGAGGGAGTGCACTTGGCTTTGATGATGGGTTTATGCTAGCCGCCATGGTAAAGGAGTTTTTCGCACTGCATTCAACATACATTGCCTAAATCATTTCGATTAGATGATGAAATTTCCCGGGACAATTGAGTAGCAAAGTTGGAGTCCGCTGTTGCAGTTCGTCTTAGTAGTACGATATTCTTGCAGTGCTTGAGATGACCTTCTCGATAGTCCCGAGTCCGTCAATAAAACCAGAAAGAAGATATTCCGCTGTCATTCTCGCACAACGCATAGACCAGCTGCTAACTTGCTGTAGAGTCTACTACTCGGCAGTTTGGCGCTTTACTATTCATGTGAGTATCCATAAGTACTGCAAATGCGATACGACAAGACTAACACAGTCATCTCAGGCGTTCTCATTAGCGGTGTTGGTCGTCGTGAAGCACAATTACTCCAGGCATCTCAGGTAGATCAGCTCAGGCTACTCAAGGTATACTCCATTTGGCATTCGTTTCCAGTGCAAATCTCACCGACTCCTAGATATTACTCGCCTTTAGCTTCCTCTATATCATCGAAGAGTGTCTGATCAAGATCTCCATCATATGCTTCTACCTTCGAATGTTCGGCGAATCAAAATCCTTCCGCATCCAGTCTTACGTGTTGATCACCGTCCTTGGCTTGTGGGCAGTTGCTGGGATTCTGGATATTGCATTGATTTGCAAACCATTCGCCTATAATTGGGACGAGTCCCTAGAAGGGGGACATTGTGGCAATCGACAAATGTCCTATAAAGTGGAAGGGGGGATCAATGTGGCAACGGATTTTCTCACCATGGTGCTTCCAATACCTCAGATCATACACCTTCAGCTACCTATGCGACGGACGTGGGGACTAGCGTTTATGTTTGGTCTGGGTTCTTTGTAGGCATTCCTTCTCGAAGTGGAAAAGGAAAGAACTAAGTGGAGAACAGCATAACGGTAGTCAGCATACTCCGCATCCAAGCTTTAGGCATGGTGAAATCGGAAGACTTCCAGTACACACTCACCATGTCTTTACTTTGGGGAACCCTTGAGCCCATCCTCAGCATCATCGCCACCAATCTGCCTATGGCACGCACCTTCCTCGCCATGGTTGCTCCTTCCGTCTTCAGTTCATCCCTACGAAAACAAACGACCGGACGGTCCGAACTCACTACATTTGGGCATTCTAGAAACAGAAGCGCGCCAAATAAATCACAATTTGAGGTGATTGAGATTGATGAGCGCTTTGGGTATTTGAAGAAGGCGGGCATTGATGTTGAGATGAATAGGTTGGGTACGCAGAGCAGGATATCGGGTGGAACTGAGAAAAAAAAGGCTGGTTCGAAACTAAGCTGCATTTGACCCATGGGGAAAAGTGACATGGTCGTATTTATTGTTGGCCTTCATCTGGTGTCATTGGTTTGTTCAAGGTGTTTTGGTATTTGTGGTGGGGAAGATATCAAAGACGGCGAATGAGAGATGGCGCTCAGCTAAAGGATATATTGTTCAACTTTTGAAACTGCAGTGAGCCACCTTGGTAGGTAATAAATTCAGTTGCTGATACGCTTTCTTGTGGTTACGGTTAGCGCGTTATGTTTGTTCTTTCGCGCAATTTCTGCGGCGCAACAGAATCGTCGTTGTAGCTTTCAAGGATTCGATATCTTGCTCCCAGCCTGTCCTGGTCATTGTTTAGGCACGACAAGCCAAATTTCCTGTAGAGATAGATAGACATGATAAAATCTTCAGGAGAGCATTAGGCAAAGACAAGTGAAGTATAGGCTTTGACAGGTTAACGACGGAATGTTTAGACATCAAGGCGCAGTCACCATTCAACTCAAGAAAGTGAAACGCCTGTGAAGTGTCATTTGCAAGTATGCATTACTTTCATGAGGAGGTCGAGAGCTTTCGATTATCCGGAGAGGGCTGAAGTACAAGATCCCACGTTCGACTTCCGAAAAGTTGAGGGATGGCGTTGTACTGTATGTAAGTTGTAAACTTATTACTTGCGGCTTTCTTTTAGCTAACAGTTGTACTAATCACAACTTAAACTTACTGAATTTGCCCCTTTTCAATCAAGATATAACAAGCATAGGTACGTAGCAGGAGTGTGACAGATGGATTACAGAAGCCATTCGAGGACTTACGGGATAGCCTCCTTCCTAGAAGTTGTATGGAAACAGTTCCAAGAATCTTAATATATTTGTATGTAATAAGCCAAAGTATTGTATTGATGGCAAATCCATTAGCGAGGGAGTTCCGATCCATTTCTCTGCTCATTTAGCCTGCAGGCATTCCGATGTGAATTTGGCTTCGCAGGCCCTCGTTGAAATATCTGTTTTTACATCTTGTGTTTGATTATCATATAAGCAGTTAAAATAGTATCTTACCTTCCGACAAGCAGATAGAGAAACAAAGTCAATTTTTTTCTACCTTTAGATTTACCAGAGGATAGATACTTTTTAGATTCTTCTCTAAGACGGATTTCAAAGCTCATAGTCAGGGGGGGAGCACGTGCCATAACTAGTCATTTTTGGAAGTTCTTTATGAGACCCGGCCTACAAGGCCTTGATTTAGAACCATGGGTTGAATCAGAATCTTATATACTTTAAGTTTAAGGCACACATATGGCTCATATACACATTACATACAATAGCTGTAGCAGGGTGGCGTGACCCTTGGGCCCCTTAGATAAGCGAGGCTCCTCTTGGAAACTTGGAAAAGCATCAAATTGGGGATCAAGGAGTCAGGATAAAATTCTATTTAATAAATTTAGAATGTCTGATCTACGTCGTGAAATATCAAAAGTTCCTAGATCAAGTAATTAAGATGTATAAGTGTCTAGTTCTAGGATATGACCGTAATATAAAGGTGCATCAAGAATATAAATACATGAAACCTATCACGTTGCCGCCTCCAAATCCCTGACCTCATAAGTAACCTCAACGTCCGTACGCTTACTAATGTTCCCTTTCCCATGATCAAGGATACTCTCCACACTTGTATGCCCGTCACTCATTGTCCGCCCATGTGTCGTCGTGTCGTCTTCCCCGCATTCGCCGTATTCTGTATATACCCCAAATCGTAACTCTGGAAATACCCGCTGCGCACCGTAGGCCTATTAGAGCGGTCCCGAGAGCCGGAAGAAAATCCGCGGATATGGAAGTGTCCGACTAGAGGCCGGAGTGTCGCGAACGAGGCTGTTAATATTCCGATGCCTAATTCGGTCGAGGTCCAAAGTAGGGTCTGCTCGATGGAATCTATGGGAAGGGAGGAGGTCAGCTAAGGTGTCTTGGGAAATGAAATAAAGGGAAACAGGGAGTGATATTTGCATACAGAGACTATCGTCTCTATCACCAAATGCTGTCGTGTACTTGAAACGAATAATGATTGAGATACTCGCGCTGACTGCATTAGTTCGCGTACTAAGTTCAACGACTTTGCACTTACAAAACACCCAATCCTAAAATCACAAGTAGCGATGCTTTCATTTGGATTGACATCTTAATATCCCAGAGCATTGGTATGGGTAATAGTGCGAAGAGCCAATCGAACAATATATCCATCGCCGAAAATGAATACTGATTGAATCAAATTAGCATAGTAAAGAAGCGAATGATTAGAAAGAGCCGCGAAGTTTAGGGTTGTCTTGAGCCAATCTCTAATTTACCAAAACAGTATCCAGACTCCTTGATTTTAATAGAGGGCAGTGGCGTTTCTGTATGAAAATAGACATACCGATGCGTTCGAAATTACTTGGTAGGTTATACATTTTCACTTTCCGGAAGATACATCCCATGCATAACTAACAGGTCGACATTGAAAGAGGACGTAGAACCAGGTGACAAGTGTCCAGACGTTCATGATCGCTATAGAGACGATTATAGGAGCGCGGTAGTATTTCGCGGCGTTAGGCATTATGCGTAAGAGGAGGAATCCAACTGAGGCCTTGATAAATGCCGTGTCAATGACGTAGAATAATTCGGAGAGATATTTTTACTATATGGTCCTGATCAAATTTCGCAAACGAATGGGTATATTTTCGGACGGACCTTTTGCGCTTGTACAATGTTTGGCGCAGTGAGATCCATATTGTGTTATCCCAAGCCATAGTGAATACTCGTTAACTGACAGCCACAGAAGCAAGTAAAGACAAGCTACGAAATACGCGTCAGCTGTGATATGTGTTTCTTTCCTAGCGGGTGTTCACTTACCAGTGAAACATCAGATAATCATCAATCCCAAAAGCCTTAACTGGCTTTAAACGCACGAAGCATCTCAAACTGACCGTCACCCACGCAGTGACGAGAAGCGTGATTGTCACCGCTAATAGCTGTTGCGCCCGATCCTGCATCTCTGCAACTAACAATAGCACGAATAATATACAGAAGCAAATCAAGGAACTCGCAGCAGACAGACAGAAAACGGTGCATGATTAATTAAGGATCCCCACAGGCCTTTAAGTAAATCTAGGATTGGGCCAGCGCGGCAGAGTAAAAGATACAGGCACCACTCCACTGGGACGTGCATACATACTATGCAGTAAAGTGCTTTAGAACAATACTACTGAAAGCGGGATGTATATAGTCAGCCCGTTGTTATCTGCACTTATTCGCATTGCAAGTGGTTTTAGCTCTTAGCTCTGGTGCTTGTCAAAGCGCGGTACGAATTACGGAGTACAAAGGATGGCCAGAACTTGTGCTAAGATACCGGCGGGGAAAGTCATTAGTAATCCAGCCCGCCTTTACTTCTTTTTGCTATTATGGTGGAAGCGTCTCCTATTCGTCCATCCAGAATCGTCGCCGCATTTCGAATGAATCTCAGCCGCCCCCTCGTATGTTTAGAACGCCCATCAAAACTGGATTAGGTACCCGAACCGACAAAGGTTTCTGTTTTACCTTTTCTACCACATTAAAGCCCGCTAATAACTATTGCCTCGGGACCAAGAAACTTCATCTATTGTATGAAAGATACTATCCTCACTTTTAATGAGAATCTGCAAGATACTTGAGTAAGGTGAGAATAGGGAGACAAATTGGCGCAACCTCTGATACGTTTACTATAGTCTATTCCACCGCTTAGAAGGACTTCTTAAGTCCTCAAGTTTCCAGGTCGGGTTTTGCGAGTAGTGAGAGGAAGATAAATTATCGCATAATTAATTAGAGGGCTACAAGTTATTGAAAATTCACTTTATAAACTGTTACTATAATCTCCACACTTTGGCAAATTTGTCACAGAATAGGACTTAGCATATAGGGTTGGTGGTTACCTAGGGGCATAGGCGTTGGTTAGAGCTGTATAAGAACCACGTTATAATATTATATTCATGTGATACTTGTTGGTATCACAGGTATCTCAGTCTGTGATCACTTTATACTAGCTAGTAAAAGGTGGTTATGGTTCTAGTTAATATTACATAGCATTTGAAGTAGAGTAGAAGATATGAAGAGGTGATGACCTCTTTGCTAACTAAGCTACGCTAAGTCATATGACTAGAAAGGTCGGGATTTAGTCACCCTTATCCCAATAATACTTGAATTTGGTGCCTCGTGTCTAAGCCGAGGGCTCTCCCGCCGCAAGCTGGCCCTAACTAGTGTACACAGACTAGACAGGCCTTGAGGCCCAAGGCCCAAGGCCAGCTGTCATCTATCTCTGATTCCTTAGAGATCACCCCACTAGTCGACAGCTCTAACGAGGATCTACTAGTGGCTTTCAACTACTTCAGGGGTCCCCTTTTCAGGTCTGTGCCACCAATATCCTTACCCAGACAAGCTCGCTCATCTACAGTCTTCGGACGTTCAGAATCGTGATGACACCCTAGTCCTTCCATGAAACTGCGGAGTAGTTTACCCAACCATCTGGATATTAGGATTGGGGATTCCTGAACATACTCATGTATCTTGCGAGCATTCCATTAAGGGGCATAGATTACTTCTCTCCAATGAGACTGGTTATGGCGGGCCGTTACTGTAGCTCGACCGTTAGAAGTTAGAACTTTGGATATTAACTGTAAACGGGGCGCTTTGGTTATGATTGGGTCCGTGATTCGTTGTAAGTTACCTGATACAGAAGTACTAATCATTACAAGAAGTACGTAGCTTGTCTACTTGCCTATTTTTGAAGTCCGATAGCCCCACCTGGATTGTACCCATAAATGTATACTCTGCACCTTAGAGAGCTCAATAATTGCAGGCTTCTAAGAGGTTAGAACTCACATTAAGATTGGTTTATTCTATGGTTTTAAGGATCTATACGAGGGTACAAGAGCTAGTTAGGTTTATAGGATTGTAGCAGTCCACTCTAACTAGTGGATTTGTAGAAGGGCTTCAGACTTAAAAAACAAGGCGAGTAATATATGTTTCAAGTTATAATGTACCTCCGTATCACGTACAGTACGGAGTGCGTAAGTGATGACTCGCACACGATCGCCAGGTCCGTGGTATCTATCCATGCAAAAGTCATTATTGATCTGCAATGATCCATGTCAAAGGTCTGATCTTTGGGACAAGTGGGTCGTAGTGGAAGTGGACCGTGTGGGCTTTCGATAGATCCCACTCAAACCTCTTTCTTTTAAGTATCATACGATGGCTTGGATTCCTGTCTCATAAACCGCTCGATAGCAACGGATCAAAGTGTAATTAGCAAAGTCAAAGTGCGAGAAAAACCTGTCATAACTAAGTCACGTGCCTGTATCAAAATCCGGCAGAATCCCCCTGTGCCTCTCGATAGTAACGCTTAATCAGCGACACTCCCTGCAGGGCCAAGGGGCAATGAGTAGGCTGTGTATTACGCTCCGTATAGACACTTTGACTTTACTAGTCTCGCTAGTCAAAGTCTATTGGATTTGGTAGTCGAATTAGGATCTGCTTAGCATCTACATAAAACCCTACCTGTGATCGGACAAGACTTTTATGTGAGCAGTCTATACCTTCGTACCGAGTAGAGCCCTTAAACTAATATGTAAATGATAATATCATCCGATAAATAGTAGTCATGCTTTACCGTAATCGTGGCTCACTCGTCATAAAATATATGCTCATCTTTTCCGGATGTAGAGACTCGAAAAACACCCTCGGACCCCCTTTTCCACAAGACGTCGCAATCGCTAGGTCCACAGCTACGGAAAGCTACTCCGTAGCCTCTTGAACGGCTTGAAAAGCTTAGCACACCCCACGACTCGACGGAACAAATGCCGGTCCCCGGAATGTCTTACTGTCAAGCTAGCTAAAAGAATCCTACAGGTTAAGAGAGCTTGGACCCGAATCAACTCGGTTACACGTCGTCCCACTGTCCTAGGCCAAATAGGCTTCATGTACAAGGGGTAAAGGAAAGACTTGAAGCTTAGACTTGGAATCGGAAGGCCTCGCCTAACGAGAGACGGTGGGATGTGATGTTTACTCGAAGGCTGACTTGGCACATATTGATCGATTAATCTCCGGACCTTGGACAAAGACAGGCGCTTTCATTTAATGTGCAAAGGGGTTCGCTCTAAAATACCCCGCCATAGCGCCAAAGCTTGCCCATCATCTACTATAGTAGTAATACATATTTTCCAAGAAACAACCGGCTCCAAGGGTCTATCATCCACCCATTACGTTCAACCAGATCAATAGGGCGGTTTCGTCACCAAATTACCCTTCTGTTCCCCACTCGTATCAATCCCATTCAATAGACTTTCTAGATCTACAACCAGTGCATCATCGCCCCATGGTGTGTTGCGCTTCGCGCTACGGCTTTTTCGCGTTGAGTCGGGAAGGGCGTGGTCTTGCACTGCTGTGCTTTCGCCCACCAAGGAAGATGGAAGAGGTGGTACGGGAGGCACGGCGTTTGGGTCTTCTTCCTCGAACGCTACATTCTCATCCTTCAGTGATGGTACGGGGTTAGATATCAGAGGACGTCGGTTTTCGCTCTGTGAAACAACTCGGTCATGAGATTTCGAGCGTGATCGCTCGTTCGATTCGCGTAGAGATACTGATCGTTCCATTTGCGAGACGTTTTGTTGGCCTGGGGTGAAGGATATTTCGGATCCCGTGAAATCGTAGCTGACCATGCTCTCGCTGCTAGCATCGCTATGTGCGCGACCAGTTTTCGTTCTTGGGCCGTCAGCTTGTCCGGTAAGGACTCGCCTCAGTTGGTCCACTCGAGTTACGGAGTTGCGACTCGAGTCGCTCGCTGGTGATGGTGAGTGGCCACTGCTTTTACGAAGTTTTGCCAGAGCACCAAGACCTCCCACCAACCCGTAGGCCAAATTGGGTGTGTTGCGATGCATGTGGTGGCCCTGAGGAGATTGAGAGCCGCTGTTCGAGCCCCCAGTATTCATCCCGTTAACAGCAAGGAAGTTCCGGTGACCAGTCACATTCGTGCCAGACTTTGATCCGTTGAGCGAAACAGATTTGCTGCCGTCTTGAACCAGCGCAATCACTCCATCCCTTGTCCAATCTGACATCATTTGATCCTTGATTACCTCGGGCATGGATGAATCGGCGCTGGGTGCGTGACTTATCATCCCCTGTGAAAAACTGCGTCCAGGCGAGAGAGGAGGACTCGTTGGGGGTGATACAAGAGCTTCTTTATAAGACAACGAGATGAGCTTCACCATCTGGAAACGGTCGTCGAATGGTGTTAAAGACTCTGATTCCAGCTCTTCCAATGGCAGAGCTTGGTGCTGTGTGGATGTACCCGGCGTGCCAATCTGGTGAAGAGGGATGGGTGGTACACGAATTCGATCAACCCAGAACATCTTGCTCCGCCGTCGATGTATCTCATTCTGTATTGCTTGACCAGTTGGTGAAGACTCAAAATTGAACATAACGCTTAGTAGCCAGAAGTATCCATGGCAAAGACTGCCCATTCGAATCTTAGCAATAGGCGTTTCAGCCTCGAGAATATCTTCTTGTAAACGGAAGATCATAGGGAGGCCATTCTTGACAGCATTGACGCCCAGTTTCTCCACCAGTTTGGTAAGTAGCAGGTGCAAAAGTACGATGTCCGCCTCGCTATCCACATATTGGAGGGCATTTTCGTAGATGGCCAAATTTAGCAACTGCAAAAAAGTGGTCTTCGAGACTTTAGTAGGTTTTTCTCTCTGCGAGGCGTTCGAAACGGCGCGTTTTGTTAGGTTGGTGGCTGGATCGTTACGACCTGGTCTTGTAGAGCTCTTTGGCTTCTCTTCGAAGACACGAAGATCTGCACGGGTAATCTCCGTATCGAGCCAAGTCGAGAGTGCATCGACGTATGCCATCCTAACTCTTCCATCACTATCTCGGAGAAGCCACTGTGTCCCTTCCCAGACCTTTACTGGAACTCGATGCCTGCCAAGACTTGCGCCACCAATAACGGCCCTCCGATGACTGGCAACCAGAAGAATAGACTTGATTGCTTCAAGTCCTTTGATCTTGGCTGTACCGAATGAGAAGAATCCATCTGTATTCAAATCCTCAGTCAACTCCCCAGCTGAAATGACTGTAGCCGATGCAAGATTCGGGTTTTCGATGGCTGCAGCGGTATTAGGAAGACTGGAGGTAGGTGTAGGCTTCAATCTCAAGAGGATGGCAGAGACCATGTCGGATATTTGATCCGCATAATAGACATGTGTAGCCAGGTCCCCTATGCATTGCTGTAGCCTCTCTAACAGGTCTCGTCTAACGTTGGTTGGCACTGATGCAATCTGGTGATATGCACTGGTATCGGCAGGTGATAAATCTGCACCAGACACATTTTCTTGTAGATGCGGCTCTACTCCCCCTAATTGAAGAACTCCCAGCACGTGGTTGATCAGCCCAAGCAAAACATCCATCACGCTCAGCCCAATTAGGTTGATATCCGATTTTAGCAGCGAGTCCACCATCGTAGCCAAAACCAATTGCTGTTGCAGATTTTCGTCAACCAACTGCCCCCGTACCAAAACCTCCATTGCTGTGACCAGAATTACGTAGCGATCTTGCACAGGGGTCCATTGAGCGATCCTATCGAATATCTTTGTTGCCAGTCCCACACACCGATCTCCCTTAGGCTTTTCGGCTATCACCGCACCTCGTTGCGCAACTCTTTCCGCAATGAACGCCAAAGTCGCAATTGTCGCCTCGTGTATTTGCGGCCTATTGTTCACCTCGAATATCTGCTTTAGGCATTCCATAGCCAGAATCCCAGTACGTTCTTCCGCAAGTTTATCTGCATCAGCCGTAGTCGCTGAGAGCGTGACGTCCGCGTCCCCCAATGTATCAGCAGTTCGTACAGTCGCATTACTGGTCCTTCTTCGCAGCAAAGTTTCGGTATCAACTTTCTCTTCCAGCTGTGCCCTATGCTCCAAAACCTCAATGAAATCCTCGTTGTCCGTCCAGATGTTTTCCAGCAGCATGGGAACTGTTACATTCAATTGTCTTCCAGGGAGGGATGCCAAAGCTTCAGATGATGCTATACTTTTGATTGCCTGCAAACCCACGTTTCTCCATCTCATAGCCACAGGGGCACTCGTGGGGACCTTCTCTGCTGGCGATGTCGTTGAAGCGAAGGATGCATACATTTTCACAATTTCCACGTATTGGTGTAAATACTCTTGATCAGCAGAAAGAGATGCTCCGTCATGATGCTCGCAGAAGGCTTCAAAAGTTGGTATGGAGGATTCGACCATAGTAATATCGCGGGATCGCAGGATAAGGATGAGAATTCGAAGGACATAGGGAGCGTATAAGGGCAGATCTCTCGGGGCCTTCTCGATCAAGGCCGCGAGGATCTGGAGCGTGACTTGGACATTTCTAAGGATTAAATTAGCATTGTTGTCTAGACCTTACACAAAGCGCACAATGATGTCCCTCCTCACGTACCCAATTCGTTGTCGCCATATGTCGCTGGCGGTCTTCTTTTCTAAGAATGCGCCAACCTTTTGCACCTTGCTCCGGCGTGTCGTCGCGTAGTATAGGAGATAGCTCAGCTCGCTGGAGTTTGGCTTCACATCAACCGCGCCTTTGGTAGTCTGCGGGTAGCACTTCAGAATGAGGACCTGGTGCTTCGGGCGACATTTCTGCCGTATGGCGTGCATTTGTTATGCCACGTAGCCTGCGCAAAGGACGGGGGGGGGAGTTGAAGTTGAATTGAAGATGGCAGACACCGTAAAGACGCAATAGTCGTCGTCGGTCGTTTCGCGTTGTAGATATCATGTAGTCGGCGTCATGAGATGCTCTGGTGGTGGTGCTGGTGGTTGTGTTGTTGTTCGCTATTCGCAGCTTACTTTCTCCTGACTCCCGGTTCTTTGACAAATCCCGGCCACCGGAATTCGCGAACCCAGGCATCAACCCTTTCTTCTGCAAAATGACGCACGCTCTCGCTTATTTTCAGTCCCCCCTATCTGCTTTGTCTCTCACTTCGGTCGAGATCGAACCCTTGAATTGTACTCTATACATGGCATGACAGAAGATAGTCTCTAGAGATTTTACGTATACTACAAGTTTATTTTTTTCTTTCTAATTTTCCTAATTATATTCCCTTGTGTGCCTTACAGACAAGATTGTCAAGATCTAGAGCAAGGACATGAGTTTTGAGGCGTTACTCGAGGTCCATGGTTGGAAGAAGTAATGTCAATGGTCTTAAGCAATTTTAATGGGTGTAAACAAGAGACATGGTCCTCATCGGCTTGGATGGAAAAGGGGGATATTTTGCGCCCAAATTAAGCGAGACACCCCTTTTGCCCATATTACTCAGACCCGTAACTTGTAATGTCTTAGTTACAAGTCAGATTCAGAGCAAGAAATTAAAAACCTTACTCTGAAGGTAGGTTTTGCAAAGTTCAATGGACCTTGTAGCGAGTAAGATTACGGAGTATACCTCACTTCAGAGTGGCTGGTGGCCTGCATACCTTGTTCCTGTTGTGGCTGAGCATATTGCGAACCATCTCAACTACGCCGCAATGCCGCACCCCTCCTCCACTTCCTCATTTCAATCAACCACTTACGGCATCAGAATCCAACTGAGTCCTGAAGTCCTGCATAAAATTATTTGCGGCGCTTCGCGGAGTCCTGGACAAATTGCTGCAGCACAGGCGGGCTTTCCGAGGTCTGGTCCCGGGGGAGGTACGGACTCGTAGTACCATTGAACTTCGGTTGGCATCTTAACACACGTCCCTAAAACCTGTGGGGTTTAGAATCGCGTCGAGGACCACTCTTTACAATGCTGTAATAGAGTAGAGCACCAAGACATGACAAACCCCAACTCTGGACGCCTTTCTTGCATACATCTTAGCAGCATCGCGACCCCAATAATGACCGAATCATTTGTTTGTGCCTCAAATCACTATGAATCTTTTCATTTAGGCAACTCTGAGTGGTCCCAAGGCTGAAAGAGGAATTTTCTCGAGGGCAGGACTCGACCGGGAAATACAGAGTTATCACCCCGCGGTATCTCAATCCTAATATATCGATTGGCACCCTTCTCCTTGTGATGCAGGACATCTCAGCCCTATAATGGGGCATGATCTTATGCGCAATATCGTTTTCTATTCCTACTCCGTACTCGTAACTCATCTATGGCTAAGGTTTTGGTCGGTCAGCCTGGCAGTCCGCCACGAGTGGACCAGGCCCATGGGTCGGATTGGCGAGGCGATGCAAGGCAACCAGCGGCGCTGACCCCGATTAATCAAGGAGAAAACATAGGGCGCTCTTTTGATTCCGATTGTCTGGCCTTCTCTCTTACTTAACAGCTTTTACGATTTCACCCCCGCGCATTTCATCCAACTCGGTGAGTGAGCAAGGCTGGGTCACGACACCCGCATAACCTAAGCGGCACCGTTGAGAGTCCTGGAGAAGTCCTGACAGCGTGGAGCATTGCGACTTTAGGAATTGAATGTAATTGTTTCCTGACTTATACATGCTGTCGTGGCAATATGGGACAATCCCTCTATCAATTTCGTCTCAAATCACTCGTCTACTGCAGCGTACCGCATTTCTGAGCATATTGCATAGTAAAGTGGACAAGTCACGATGTCGTTCCTAAGTAAAAGAAGTCGGAGCACGAAATCCTTCATACGCGGCGGGGAAGACCAACTTACTGTGAGGAGGGTGGAACCAGATCTTGCGACTGGAATATGTCGTAGTTCTACAGAGTCATGCGATTCGGGGTCGTCGTCCTCGTCGCCACCTTACATCGATGCAACAGACTATGCCCTGCACGAATCTTGCGTGTAGGTTATTGCGAGCCAATAAGAAGTATGGTACTAACACAACACGCAGTCTTCGCAAGTTCCCCAAGCACAAGTCATCGCATCTGAGGTTCCTGGCCTGGGTCGCATATACCCGGAAGTTCACCGATGAAGCTATTACCGAGGATGAAAGAAGGACATGCCCTCTGTTATGGTGCCGCACAGTCTTCCGTGACCAGGAAACAATGCTCCAGCACGTTTGGCAATGTGAGCATTTATCAAAAGGCCTCTATTGGTGTTTCCACTGTCAACGGCCTGAGCGCGTGGGTAAATTCCAGTGCAAGAGATGCCAAGGGGTTCCATCTCGAACAGACAGATTAACCTCTGTAGCGAAAAGGATATTTTCAAAGCTAGGGACCAAACACCATCGACCACAAGCCCATGTACCGACACCCGAGCCTGACATGGCCATCGCCAAATATTCAGATCCAAAGTCGTTGGATGAACCTGAGTATCCAGAGATATTTGATGCAGGGCCCGTTAATGATTGGGGCGAACCACCAAACGCATCCTCTAGCACCAGGGCCCGTGACTGGACCGGTTCACTTGAGCTTCCAGATACGCAAATAGCTGAGATGAGTGGGTCGAGCTATCCCTTAGAACTCAGTGCTGGACCTGAAAATTGGTTGACTCCAGCCTATTCGACACCGCAAGACAATTGGCTTGGGGCCGAAGGACCTTCAATAACCAGCAATCCTGCCCCCAAACTCTCTAGGCGATCCGAGACTATGCTGCCTCCTCTTAATACGCAGACATTGGAACCTAGTCAGAGACAAGATGAATCTCAGATGTATTCTTTTGCTGGCTTGGCCGATGCGCCTATGGCAGCAACCATCGTCTCACCTATCTTGGCTCCTAGCCGCTTAGCCTCAAACTTTCAGAACGTGTCGCCGACAGATACCGAAGTAAGCGGAAGGTCTTTCCATACCAACGATTCTGGTTATACGAGTGGTACAATTGTCTCCTCGATGAGCAGCTCTTCAACGGCCAACTTCGAGCTCAACCCAAGCTTTAATGAGCCCAGAGGTACGAAACGATCTCGAGACTCTACTGAAGAAATTGGGCAGGGCCAAGCAGCGCTGCAATCAGCTTCCATATCTTCGAAGGGAATAAAAAGTGCTGTGGGATCTGTCAGCAGCAACCATTCCCCAAGTAGGTGTCCCAGCACAAAGAAGCCAAAGCTCCAATCACCCCACTGGTCCAACGCTTCAACTCTAATCCAAGCATTTTCCGAGATCTTGGACGCACATATCAGCCACACCAAAGAAATGCTTCTTCAAATGCCATCCACGCCCGTCACCATGGAGTTGCTCGCCATGTCCAGAACATCTATGGTTTCCATCGGCCTCGAAGCACTGGCAGGGATCATTGAAGGACGAAACCCCACCGCCATCGTACAAGCATTTGCGTTCACACATATTGCTTACGCATTCGCTATTGTAATCGACCATGATGAGATCAAAGTGCATACCCAAGAATGGTTCCAAGATTCGCTATCTTGGGTGGAGGATCTGGGTTCCGAGAGACAAAGGAACAATTACGCAGAAATTGCAAAAGCTATTTGGCAGCCAGTAGATTTTTTGAGGGAGAAGAGCTTACCGCAACTTTTTTCACAAGGAGATAAGGAGAACAGGCTATTCTTAGCCTGTACACACTTCCTAGACGCCCTCGAAAGTTTCGGTCCTGAAAAGGATTCCTCGAAAACGACCCAAGCTTTCGATTTTTCCCAACCGCTCTTCGCCTGCAAAGCAAAAACCCAAGTGATCGACGAGCTGATCAAGACCGTGTCTATTGAAGCGTTCATTGAGGATGTCGTCAAAGTCGAGAAACGTCTGAACAGGGGCCACATCGCCAATGTCAGAGAGTTGGAGCTGGAACTGATGTGTGCTGGAAAGGTATTTGAATACATGTCACCCAATTTTGGGCACCACTAACGTAATGCAGCTTGCTTCCCAATCCGAAATTGCCTACACACGCTTCCTAGATCACGTGAAACATCTCTGCAACACTCTTTATGCCGGCGACCCAGCAAAAGTGAGATCTGCATACCACATCAAAGACATAGCTTTGGTCAAGCAACTGCTTCCAGAAGAGATATACTGCGAATATCAAGCCTATGACAAAGACTTTGAGCTCGAGCTAGAAGACGACCTACCAGTAGGCTGCGAGATAATGTTTGCTCGAGACGAAGCAGGCCCTGCATGTGCGGATGAGTTTGACGGGGACGTAGAAGAGGTACTCTGTCTCTCTGTTCCCGCTCCAGCTACTTTCTCCCGAGATATCCGGTCACCAATTCCCCCTTCCCAGCGAATATCCCATACCACAGCCACCTCAACACCAATGACTCTCGATCCAACCCCAGCTCCAGCACCCTCTCCCAACAGCTCCCTCACGCCAGCTTCAACAAAAGAGTTCAAATGCTCCATCTGCGACTACATGCCCAGCGGCGAAGAGAAATGGAAAGCCTCTAACCTGCGCCGCCACAAACGCACGCAGCACCCATCGCTAAACGATAAAGGAGACAAGAAAGTCTGGAAGTGCAAGTGGCCAGGCTGCGAGAGCGTGTTCACAAGGAGTGATAATCTGAGGAGCCATGTGAGGGATAAGAGGCATGAGGTTGAGAAGGTTGAGAAAACGGCCAGTGAAACTAAAGGGAAACAGCGGGCTGTCGATGGACAGGAGACAATGGTAGAAGTGAAGGATGCCAAAAGTGCGAGGGAGAGCGAGGATCGGCCGACAAAGAGGAGGAAAGTGCATGGAACTGTTTTTGCGGTCCAATGACCGTATGAGAAAGCGCGACTGCTTTGCATATGCGAGCCGCGAGAAAGGGCGTAAGGTTTTGTTGTACAATACATACTTGCATTTGCATGATACCGGCGTTGGAGTTGGAGGGTGAGAAATCGGAATATACCCATATATAGCATCTAATCGATCTAAATCAATATCAAAACTAGAGACCGAGATGCTCCGTCTCATTGAAGTTTTCTAAATGGATGCTCTGAGCGCATGTAAGCTCCCCCTACTTCCCTTTCAAGGACCGAAGGACTCGCTTCCTAGGAATTGTGGCGTTTCTGTGCAACGAACCTGTGGTCTTCGAGCCTCAAGATCGTCGTTGGAGATGTAGGACGCTGCTTAGAGGGGATACGAGCCGTTACAGAACGCAGGGTAGTAGGACTTGGCTCGGTCGTGGTATGGTAAAAGCTGATTTAGCCTTGTGTCAGTCCATCATTTAGTCACGCTCAGTCCTTCGATCAAGCCAAAATATGAACCCAAAAGTTCAGTGAAACGCTAGAACAGCGTTATTGTCTGATGATAAGTCTCTTGTGTTCTTTATGTGCCTAGCTGGAGATTGAGGTTGGGACTTCAGATCAATAGTACTACACCAGTCATGTAGCTTTGGATGCGTTGCGGGTATTATTATGCAAAGCCGTTATCTCCCGGGTGATACGAGGATTTTGGTCTGGGCTCTCGAACGTCTAAGCCTCATTTCTGCTGAAGACCGAGCCCCGAGAGGTCGTGCTCGCAGTGTTGTGATATGTGACTGCGGTTTTCACCAGTGCCATGGCGATGAGAGCACACAGTACGACTACTTGATACTTGCTCAACGCATCTCCTAGAGTTGTATGACAAGATGTTCACCGACTTTGCGGGGGTCGCCACGCGGACAATAGTGAAGTGCTTACAGATGATTGTTCGGGTTCACGCCCAGATGTTTATTGGTCGCTTCTTTTGATTGCAGGTGAAATGGACTCTGAGAGCACAAGCTTTCAGGTGGAATTCCACCGAGTCTGTTGTGCTAAACTTCAGATGCGAAGCTTTGTCTTCTGTAGTACTACCTGAGACACAACACATCAGCTCAGTACCACAATACAATCGTACGATTTACCTTGTAGTTATTTTACAATGTTTGATTTGCAAGTGACGGCGTGTGGGCCACAGAGGTGTAAACCTCGACATAAAAACCGAAGCAAAGCTTCGGAAATTGATACAAGAAACTAACAGACGGTGAGTGAGTTTGATCAGATATCAGAAAGTCTACTACGAAATAGTTGGAAGTGGTACAGAGGGGTCGGGCCGAAGTCATGTTGTTTGCCAGACGGTTTGAACCATGAAACGCGGGGTGACTGAAGGAGCACGAACCAAAGCCGGATACCCGTTATCGTCCATAGAATTTGCGATGATGATTTTCTGGGGTAACCACTGTAGCACGAGTAGCTGTGTAGGTAGCTGAAAGTCATTGCCGGTTCGACGAGGGGTCTAGAATGCATTCGAAGATTAGGTCTGACGCTGTCGAGTAATGCTACACTGGCTGCAAGGTACAGTTACGGAGATTTATTCTCAGCCTTCTTCTCCTTCAGATCGGCGACTTGTGGCCCGCTCAAATCATAACGGGTCCTGGCATGAACCCGCGGGCGAATTATAGGACTCAAGTTCAGGACTCGTGTGACCGGTATAACCACGTGGGAATCGAGTTTGGCAAAACTCGCGTGAAGAGTCATGAATTCGGCGAGCCAATTACTGTATACATAACGGCTTTGTGCGCAAACACCAACTTTCGCCCTATCATCTACAAGTCCTGGAACGAATCCAACTGGGCACACCTTTTTCCATAAAACTGTTATGAGAGGGTTTGTCCAACCCTTGTAAGCGAGTCCTTGACCAAAATGACATGGTAATGGACTTGATGTGCGTAGTAGAAGGGGCTCGTACCTGCATTGATCTGCTCTGCACTTCAAGATCAAGACTGCAGTCGACTATAAGTATTTGAGACATTGGCCACCGACGGCCTAGGATAAAGAAATATCACCTTTTTCGAATCACATTCGGTTGCCTCAATAACGTAGCATCCCCACTCCACTCTGAAGGGTTCAGCTTGGTGGAGCCCTTTCCATACCTCGACTCAGGAGTACTCGTATGCTCTCATCACACTATGACAAGGAACATCACGCGGCCGAAGGAAGTCAATTGGTGCGTAGGCGGACTCGTAGTCCTTGTGAACTCCATTTATATAGCGCACCACCAAGACTGACTGAGCCAAGCCTTCTTCAGAAGCACTCCCCGTCGAGCCATGCAGCATGCAGCATCACAAAGACCCCACAACCAACAGGAGAAAACCTCAAATGTGCCCCCATTTATTCGTCAAACTTGCAAACATATCTGCAACAGGAGCAAAGTTTCGAAAAGGTTCCACTTGGCTTACCTAGCCAAGTTTGGCTCGCACAGAAGTTCTGAGGGACTGGGAAGAGGACTGGGAGAAGGCTGGGAGGCCTCAAAACCGGGGAAATATAACCTCTTCGAATTCACCCTCGAGCTTGAGTGAGGGGTGGCGTTTGATAGATCGATACTATACAGGAACTATAATGTAAATCTTGAAGGACAGGACCTTCGACGATATCAGTGTGATTCAGATGATGTAAGATTAGACTAGTATGATTGAACATCAACAAAAAACTATTACTGTTAGTTTGATTGATTTCCTGGGAGCAAGATCGATACACATACCTTTAACACCTCGAAGATTTCCCACCCCAGCCATGGGAATTGGTACTCGAAGGTTCAAAAGAGGATACTGCAGTTTCATGTATCCCCTTGCCAAGGTGGATCTCAAGACATACATCATCATGCATCCCATCGTCCAATGCAAATGATCTGATCTTTCTTGTCCCCATTCCGTCGTCATTACTGAATGCCACAAGCGATGACCAATTATGCCTTCCATCATCTGGAAGATATATGGTATCGAGAAACGGTTGAAACCAAATACCATGGGACGAAAATTGCTAGCTGTTGATGGCTTTATTTGCTTGTTTTTGAAAAGTTCCGTGCTGCACGATGTAATAAGGCTTCTCGTAGAACTTTACCGTCGCGGGAGGCGTATACGACAAGCACATTTCGAATTTGGCCAGCGCTACCATTCGAGATTCATGACATGTGTGGCTAAGCGTTGGTGGAGAAGGATTGCTGAATTTAAAGCACCCTCCGAAAGTTGATGACTGATTAAACGAACCATCTATATCTATATGAGGATCGAGGTTGGCGTATATCCTAGGAGGGAGGGATTTGCATCCCACGGTAATCTGAAAAGGTTTTCATTGAGGAATGAGGTACCTTATGTTGACATTATATGTTGGTTTGTGTAACAACGCCTGTGGCTGAGACTCGTGTGGCTCATTCGTTTGAGATCAAGTATCTTCGAATCGCAATATTCGCCCCAAAACACCCTGTCCGACCTGGAGATACAAGAGCCAACTTTCTTGGAATGAAGCACGCTTAGTCCCGTACTTCTTTCATCTAAACGCCCTGACCAGACGCTCCGCCAACCACGCAAGACAACGTGACCGATCTGCCAAAATTGTACCCCGCAATAAACTAAAAGAGAGACGTTAAGATGTTCATGGATATCATACTAAGGAGCCTCATGATTTGACCAGTGTGTAAGCATAGCCTTGGTGGGGGGATAAACAAAGATCGAATATTCTCCGTGTTCAATTCGGATTTTCGTAGATAGCCAAGCAACGCGTTGCGAGACTTATGGCACACAGAAAATAAAGTAGGAGGTGAGCAATCACACTCTTCCCGTATCTTCGCGTCAAAAGTCTTTGAGGTTGGATAGCCCCAGTCGAATGCTAAGTATTTGGCAGTCCTGAGATTCATCTTCGATCGGTACCCTTCCGCGGTGTATCTGAACTATTCTAGGGTAAGGTATGGCTATGGACAGCGGGCGTTTATTTTGTGGGAGACCGCATAGCTTATGTGCAATCCTCTGACTTGTATAAACTGAGGGCCTGGTGAAGCTATGGCCCATATCTGAGTCCGGAGCTCTGTTGGTGCAGTAGGTGGGGAATGAAGTGGTTTGCTGCGACGCTTTGTTTCTCTTCCCCTACCATGATGGCTAGATGTCGATTGAAGAGGTCGACCAATACTGCTCCCTGGAGGTAGGACTCTAGAATTATAGAGGCTGCGAAGGCTGAAAGACCCAGGCGTGGTTCATGTGAAGCTTCACGTTGATAGCTGTGTAGGGCCCCTGAGCTAGGCCCAACTAGGTATAGCCAAAGGCTCTGAACATCTATACACTAGTATACCAGGTAGTATCACGAGGACAGGACTTTATTTATATGAGCAAGTCTAAGTTTTCTAATATACAATCATCTGAATAGATCTCGAGTTGTTAATAGCCTGGGCTTCGTCGTCTTGTGGGAACATTACTAGCTCGGGGCTAGTGCCGTAATGGCCGTTGTTTTGACGGTCTGCCATGATGGTTTCTTTGCCAAGTGTTGTGTGGGAGGAGGGGTTATTGAAAGAGTACAAAGTTTAACTTCTCTTTGAAAGACGAAGAATCGTAGGCTAGGTAGATAGCGTAGGCTAAAACGTCAAGTTTAAAGTGACTAGGTATGTGCTTGCCAGTTCATGGTCAATTCACAACCCGCTTGTATAAACATGTTGATTGCCAAGAAAGAAGACGATGAGTAACTCACTGTTGTGCATCTTCTGATATTATCTAATAGGCCAATTTCATCTGTGAATTAGTCATGACAGATAACTGAATACCACTGTACAAGTCCACTAGGATATACTTGAGAGGAACCTGCGAGTTCTTCAAACACTTTAGAACGAGTCTTCGCGACAAATCTCCTTTGGTAAAAGCTACCTATGCATTCTCGCTAGATACACTGAAGTAGAAAAATGGACTTGTCTAAAACTACCAGCATTCCAAGCATCTTTTCCCATCTTTTCCCAACCGTATTTGATACCACCCTCCATCAAAGCTTCGACTTTCCAACACCCGGTCTATAACTCTCCTTCGATTCAGACCCCTCCGTCTCAGCCTTCCCCTTCCCCTTCCCCTTCCCCTTTCCTTCCCTATCGCCCTCTGTAGGCGCAGGCGCAACCTTCTCTATACCTTCTCCCGGCGAAGAAGATCCGGATCTAGATCCAGCCCCGCGGTCTTCATTCGTTGGTGAAGAGTTTGACGTTTCTGCTTTCAGAGAAATAGGGTCGCCTAGTTGTGAGGGATTGGTCTCATTGGTCTCGAGAGCGGTTTCACGAAGAGTTTTTTTCTTCTAGATAAAGGAAATTAAACTTCAGAGTTCTTGCTAAATGTAGGATGATTTTGACTTACAGGTGCCATATTGGATTGGCGGTTTTTGCTCGGAATTTTAATTGGATGAGATATGAGTGAGTAGTTTAGTTTTATTGAAAGATGGAGCTTTAGATTGAGAATTTAAGATTATTTGGGTATTTATAAGATCATATCTAAATAGAGAACTATTGAAATAATGATATATGCCGCCTTCTGTAATATCCTTATCGATGACGCTATGATGTAGTCCAACGCCGAGGTGTATTTTAAGCGAAAATGGAAAAGGGGCTTGTTGTGGTTTCTTCCTCGCATTTTATATACTTCCACTATACGTTTTATCGAGGTAGCATAGATTTTACGCAATCCACCAAATCCTAGCCCCTCGTACAATTTAAAAAGCCAACAACTCATCACGAAACAAAAAATCGTATGCACACAAGCAAGCACGAAATCTCACAGGTCTGAAGTTGATTTCCGTTGAAATCCCGAGCTACTTGCTAGTGCTCAATTACACCCGGATAGTAACGACTGTGAACTACCTCATACAGCATCCATATACTGCACTGTACATCCCGTAGAATCTTTAGTGTTCCATCTCTCCTGCTTGATCATCAAACAATTCGTGTCGAAATGTTACCATGTTACAAGTCCTATTTCAACTTCTTCAAAACAGCACATGCTACACATACGGAGGTATACAATCTGCATCGTCAGTGTGCTAGGAGAGTATTCCAAGCTTCTAATCCTTTCGGAAGACACTGAATCTTGTTGGGACGCTCAACAGCACCGCCTTTTCCGTCATTAGCTCGCTCAGTAAAGCTTAACCTTCTTGAACAGCTCCTCGAGGGATTTTTTGTCCTGATAATCGTCTTCGTATGAACCGTATGAAGAAATAGAACAACCCTCGCGCTTTCTGCAGATATTCAGGTTCAATTAGCATATGCTCAGGGGAACCAAAAGTAGACCACGACCACAAGAACAAAGCCAGAAGAAACATACCTTTTATTACCTGCCAACGGGGTAATGACCCATCTAGAAGCGCGTGCACCGGAATTTTGGTTCATGGGCTCTGTAGTCTCGGAGCTTGCCTTGGCTTCGACCAATGCGGGAGCAACCATTGAAGTCGACAGAGGCTTCGGAGCTTCGGATCCTGGTTCAGTTTTGATAAAAGCTCCAACTGAAAGCGAAGTAGCTCTTCTCATAGGCTCTGGAGACTCCGACCTTAGCTCCAATTTTACCTTGACCTCTTTTTGGAATGGGATAAGGGAGATGGAACGCGCACGGTTTGGAGACGCAGACCTTTTTTCAATTTTCACCTTGTCCTGTTTCCGGGGCGGGGTGCGAGAGATCGAGCGGGGATAGTCTGATGGCTCGGACTTTAGTTCCGTTTTGGGATGCTTCCCAAGCGTTCTAAATGTTGAATGCGATTGTTTTACTTGAGCCCGATTCCCTCTTCCGCGAATGTGTATTGAAGCCCTCGCACCCTGGAACTTTGGACCGGTAGCACGAGAAGGTGGCTCTACACGTTGAGGCGAGTAGGATTTTGGCCGCACTTTAGGGAGTGCTCTGGGCGGTGGGTGATAGGAGTCTCTTCTAGAACAATGGCTTCTTCCACGCCATTGTGCCTGAGCCTCCATATCTTCAACTTCTACTACGCGGGCTGTACCTCTAAAGGTTCGAGCCCGAGCCTGTTGTCCATACTGAACGGCGTGGCCGCCTATCATTGAAGGAGCATTTATCGGAGAGCCCTGGCGACGGTTCGTCTGTTGATTATCTCTCCAGGGCCGATTGTCATCCACTTGCCGGCGGAGGCGAAGTGATCGCGTTGAAGTAGATCCCTCTGTCACCGATAGGAGACGTACGACAGAGACGATTAGACAGTGAACAATCTCGAGACCTCCAATACTAGAGTTGAATATCTCTTGTCCTCAAAGACGAGAAAGAAGGTTTAATCCACAAGTGACAGAAAGTGCGAAAGCGTGATTTCTCTTCCTTACTTTCAAGAGATGTTCAGATTCAATTCTAGCATCAATCTTCAATTAAAGTGAAGAACGGCTGATAGTGAGGAAGGCAAATATCTGTCGTCATCAGCCGCAAAAGTGATTAAAATTCAAGTGATCTGGAAAATGAGGAATGCAGCTTCTCGAGGTCGCTCCTGCCACTTCGAATCGCGGGGAAATTGAAATTGAAAGGGGTAGTTATGGGTGGCAAAGTATGGCCCATCTGTAAGAAAGGGCAAGTTCATAAGGAAGAGCTATAGGAAACACGAAATGAAAAGTTCGCAGGTAATTATCGCTATTCTGAGATTCAAATACACCTTGCCTTCGAACCCCTCGCGCCCATGAACATGAATCCGAAAACCTTTTGAGTTTGCGACTAGGACTTTTAAGGCTTGAAGATTTCTGACTGATCTACATTGATTATAAGAGTCTATACTTCTTAGTTACTTGACTGTTGTGATGCATTTGGTGATAAAGGGAAGGTGCAAAAAAGAAAGGGAAGAGAGAGGGTAGGGGATGAATGCACCGACGATACTTCTGTACTCGAGTACCCCTTGCAAGCGGCCCCACGCCGCACTCACATCAAGTCCCGAGCCGATTTCACCCCGCGAAGTAATCTTACAAATAAATATTTACGACACATATGTATGTACGACGGGACGGCCTCCACTCCCTCTTCTCTTCTCTTCCTCTCTCTCTCTCTCTCT